>JAFMOC010000219.1:642500-682500 GCA_019802505.1 Corydoras sp. C115 | reverse complement strand
TAATATATAATATTTTATCATATATTTATATATTATATTTATTATAATATAAATATATTTTGTTTTATTTTATTGTATATTATGACGTCGTCCAGACACATTAATCATTATTTAATAAGGCTTATTCCATTATAAATAGGTGGACGGCGGCGCTTTAGCGCTCTCAGTGGACGAAACTGGAATGACACGTCAGTCGCTGAAACTTTTCACTGATCAGCGTAATCATTTTCATGTTTAATTAACGTTCTAAAAAATTAAATCAATTATCTCTCCCTTAATGAAGCAAAACTATCTTATGATTTGCCGTTTTTGTAACAGGACGTGATTTTATTTTAAAATTATAAAAGGTGGACGGCGGCGCTTTAGCGCTTTCAGTGGACGAAACCGGAATGACACGTCAGCCGCTGAATCGTTTTTTCATTGATCAGCGTCATCATTTTAATGTTTAATTAACGTAATAAAACAGTTCTAATCAATTATCACTCACTTAATTAAGGAAAACGATCATAAATTTTGCGTTTTTGTAACAGGAAGTGATTTTATGTTAAATTATAAATAGGTGGACGGCGGCGCTTTTGCGCTCTCAGTGGACGAAACCAGAATGACACGTCAGCCGCTGAATCTTTTCATTGATCAGCGTCATCATTTTCATGTTTAATTAACGTCCTAAAACGGTTCTAATCAAGAATCTCTCACTTAATGAAGCAAAACGATCCTGCGTTTGCCGTTTTTTGTAACAGGACGTGATTTGATGTTGAAATAACGTTCTAATTTGATTAAATTTGGCAAGTAAACGAGAAATCCTTGGCCTTTCGTCTTAAAGACCCGTGTGAGAACGCAGTGAGGACCTTCCGACCGGGTTCCGGCATCGAGATGATGAAACCTCCGTTTTTAAGCGTGTTCCAGATCCATATTAAGACTCTTTGCTAACACGTCCTCCCGCCGCTAACGAGGAGCAGATAGCGTGAAATCCCACGGTGCCTGTCTTTATAATTAATAAAGCGATTTAAGTTTGTTTATTCATTATGACTGCAGTTGTCGGCGACGTTGCGCTCGTACAGTTAATCAGATCAGATCGTCACGCCAGCAGCTGGAACGCAGTCCACGCTGGAAGTCGGTGAATGGTGCTTGCGGGTTCGCCGTCGCCCCGACGAGCTCGCCGTTATTTGTCATTTATCACGCGTAAATCATCACGCCGGCTAATTATCAACCGCCGCGTGAGACAGACGAACGTCCTGCCGCCTGCTGGATGGTACAACTCGGCAGTGGAACAGTGAGACAGCAAGACAGTGAGACAGTAAAAGAGCGAGATAGTTGAACAATGAGACAGACAGTTGATCAGTGAGACAGAGAGACAGTTTAGCAGTGAGACAGCGAGATAGTTGAACAATGAGACAGAGAGACAGTTTAACAGAGAGACAGTTTAAGAGTCAGACAGAGAGACAGTAACAGTGAGACAAAGAGACGGAGAGACAGTTGAACAGAAAAAGAGCGACATAGTTGAACAGTGAGACAGTTAAACAGTGAGACAGCCAGAGAGATAGACACTGTCCCATCACTCTCTCTCTGGTGGAAGTGTTGTGACATCATAATGTGATGACATCCTGTGAGACATGCTGCATCATATCATTGCCCCGGAGACGATGGGAAGTTAATGACTGTAGACGCCGTCATTAATACATTAATGCCCTTCACTGCCCCCCTCTGGTGGGCCTATTTATGGTAACGGCGGCATCGAAGCTGAACGTGTCCGATGTGTGGACGTCTTCATCAGCCGCTCGGTTCCCTGTCATCAGGTCTGTGTGAGCGTGTCGTCTCCGTCCCTCCCCTCTACGTCCCCGAGGAGGCCGGACAATGGGCCGCGGCGATTTGGTAGCGGGCCGAGCCTCATCACCACAACAAAAAAGCAGGTCAGAGCATTCCCACGCCGCGCTGAGGCCCGCCTCCTATTAGCACGTCCGTCCGTCCGTCCGTCCATCAGTCTGTCCACCCAAACAGGAGTAAACCAACTGGGTCAGAAGTATTTAGACAGCTTCAAGCACACAGTTACACAGCAAGACAACTGGATTGTGAGACAGTGAGACAGTGATGTAGTTTGGCAGTTGAATAATAAGTGAGACAGTTGCATAGCGAGACAGTTGTACAGTGAGACAGCGAGACTGTTGTACAGTGAGACAGTTGTATAGAGAGGCAGTTGTACATTGAGACAGTGAGACAGTGAGAGAATGAGACAGTTGAACAGTGGGACAGTGAGACGGTTGAACATTAAGACAGTGAGGCAGCAAGACAGTTGGACAGTACGCAGTGAGGCAGCGAGACAGTTGTATAGAGAGACAGTTGGACAGTGAGAGAGCGAAATAGTTAGACAGTTGGACAGGAAGAGAGCAAGACAGAAAGACAGTTGAACAGTAAAAAAGAGACAGTGAGACAATGAGACCATTGTACAGTGAGACGAACAGCGAGACAGTGAGACAGCTGTATAAAAAGAGACAGTTGGACTGATTCTTCATCCTGTTGTTTCTTCGTCCTCTTGTTTGGAGTCGTGCTGGAGCCTATCCCAGGAAGAGGGCAATCTACCAACAAGACTTTGTGGAGACATGGAGAGAACATACAAAATCTCACAGAACACGGTTCCACCCTGCAGAATCAAAGCAAGGACATTTTTGCTTTCTCACCGAGACACTGTCCCATCACAAGATGTTGTGAGGGCATGGGGAGAACATGCAAACCCAACAACAGAAGTAGTAAGGATGACATCACAGCTTCTGTCAGCGTCTCGCTCGGAACCTGCGCAGGCTGCTTGGGTTCTAAACTTATTACAACGTGTGTAAGGAACCGCACAGACACCCCCTAGTGGAACAGAGCAGAACAGCTCCACCCAAGTCTGAGTGTACTGGAGAAACTCTGGAACCGGATCCATTTATAGCACATCGAGTTCTCACGAGCGCCCACACGTCGTGGAAGCAGAACCCGCGTGTGGGCATCCTGGCAGGTTCTGCTCGTCCCTTTCAAATGCAGAACCTCCAACGTGCTGCTGATGGAGAATGGGAGGTGGGGTGGGGTGGGGGTGGGGTGAGGGTGCAACATGTTGCGAGATAGTTCCACGATTCATTCAGAACCATTCGGGAACACAAAGCGAGTGGCTGCGAGCGCCGAGTGTCTTTTCTTTGGCAGGGCCGAGCCTCCTGGAGGAGCCACAAAGAGGTTCCATTGTTCCGCCTCCGGAACGCCGCGTCGCAGCGCCGACTCGGCACAATGGAGGCGCTCCAACTCCAATTAAGCTCGGGTTCTGCGGGGTCCTCCACCCGCATGGGAACGCACAACCCCGAAATAACGCTGATCCATCACGCCGTGATGTCACGGGGGGTTAACGGAGGGTTAACGGAGGGGTAGGGGTCTGACGTGAAAGGGATGGGATGGGGGGGGGGGGGGGGGGGGCAGATACCGAAATTAAAACAAGAAGCTCAGAACAAACGACAGAACCAACAGACACAGAGAGAACGTGAGATTTACATCAGGTTTCTCATAAACACTGCACTCTGCACACACACATACACATACACACATACACACACACACACACACACACATATACACACAAACATACAAACACACACACACACACACACACATATATATATATATATATATATATATATATATATATATATATATATATATATATATACAAAACACACACACACACATACAAACATACATACATACAAACACACACACAAATATACACATATACAAATACACACACACTACTACTCTCTCACACTCGCTCTCTCATTCTCTCCCTTATTTCTGTTCTGCTTTCTTTCATACTCTCATACACTTATCTATCTCTCTATTTCACACACACACACACACACACACACACACACACACACACACACACACACACACACTCATGTTTTCTCTCTCTCTTTTTCTTCTCTAACTCTTACATTCTCATTCTCTCTCTCTCTCTCTGTTGGTCTCACTCTCTCTCTCTCTCTCTCTCTCTCTCTCTGTTTGTCTCACTCTCTCTCTCTCTCTGTTTGTCTCTCTCTCTCTCTGTCTTTCTCTCTCTCTCTGTTTGTCTCACTCTCTCTCTCTCTCTCTCTGTTTGTCTCACTCTCTCTCTCTCTCTCTCTGTTTGTCTCTCTCTCTCGTTCGCTCGCTCTGATGTGCACTTCAGTCAGTTCAGATATTTAACTTGTTTTCTCCCCTGAGGTTCTTCACCTCCTTTCACCTCATTACAACCTCTCTCATTAACCAGCATTAGTGTGAGGAGCTTATGACATCACACACACACGCGCACGCACACACACACACACACACACACACACACACACACACACACACACACACACACACACACACACTCACTCTCTCTCTCTTACCAAACACTGGATTCCAGTTGATCTCAATCGTGTTGGACTGGAGGTCAGTTCCGTCTGTGTGGACCTTCCCCAAACTGTTGGAACTGAAAGCACACAGTTGTGAACCAATGGGAGGGGGACTGAATCAGAGCCGCGATGTCCTGATTCCTGATTCACACAGTGATCAGATTCACCTTCAGAGGGACAGCACCCAACGCCAACACTAACACCAACGCCAACACCAACGCCAACACCAACGCCAATGCCAACACCAACGCCAACACCTACACCAACACCAACGCCAACACCTAAGCCAACACCAACGCCAACACCAACGCCAACGTCAACGCCAACACCTACACCAACGCCAACTCCAACACCAACACCAACGCCTACACCAACGCCTACACCAACGCCAACACCAACACCAACGCCAACACCTATGCCAACACCTACGCCAATGCCAACACTAACACCAACGCCAACACCAACGCCAATGCCAACACCTACACCAACGCCACAACGCCAACACCAATGCCAACACCAACGCCAACACCACACCAACACCAACGCCAACACCTAAGCCAACACCAACGCCAACACCAACGCCAACGTCAACGCCAACACCTACACCAACGCCAACTCCAACACTAACACCAACACCAACTCCAACACTAACACCTACACCAACGCCAACACCAACGCCAACACCTATGCCAACACCTACGCCAATGCCAACACTAACACCAACGCCAACACCAACGCCAATGCCAACACCTACACCAACGCCACAATGCCAACACCAACGCCAACACCAACGACAACGCCAACACCAACGTCAACGCCTACGCCAACACCTACGCCAACGCCAACACCAACACCAACGTCAACACCAACACCTACGCTAACACCTACGCCAACGCCAACACCAACGCGAACAGCAACACCAACGCCAACGTCAACACCTACGCCAACACCAACACCAACACCAACGCCAACATTCTGCCAGGAAACGCTAATGAAACCAAGAAGTGACGTCCCATTACGTCCCAACAGTTCCCCCATGAATCCTGCCACCACACATACCTCACCCTCACCCTCATCCCCCCACCGCACTCTCACAACCTTCTACAGACTACAGAACCGTTCCTGATTCACTGATTCATCTCTGGATCTTCTGCAGCTCATCCCTAAGATTTTCTACAGGTCAGGACTCTGTGGGGTGAGTCATATGTGCAAACGATTCCTCACGCTACTGAATCAGAACACCTCCAACTCTCAGTGCTGGGGATCCAGGTTCGAATCAAGTTTCCATGTTCTGCTTGGGTTGTGGGTAATGTGGGCAATGTGTCCATGTTTGTGGACTGTGGGAGGAAAACACGAGAACCCAGAGGAAACCCACACGGACATGGGGAGAAAACCCAGATTGGGATTCGAACCGGGAATCCCCTAGCCCTGGCTGAGAGGAGAACATGCCAAACCACTAAGCCACCGTGCCACCCTAGGGGCATTTTAGAGCAGCCATTTCACCTTGAATCCATGTGTGGGAGGAAACCCATGCGGACACGGGGAGAACATGGAAACTCCACCCAGATTGGGATTTGAACCGGGAATCCCCTAGCCCTGGCTGAGAGGAGAACATGCCAAACCACTAAGCCACCGTGCCACCCCGCTAACGGAACCAAACCGTAAAATGGCAAAACACACCACGTGGACAGAAGTATTAGGCCACGCCTCTTAATCACCGGCGTGTCTTTGCGTCTCATTGTCCTGGGATGATGGAGCGTCCGCGTGCTGCGTCGGTTCTCCGCCTTGACCTTTACAGAACAACAGCGCGAGTGAAAAGCTTTAATGAGCTGATGGATATTCACTTAGTGAGAACCTCCGCCCGCTCACAACGTTCATTAATCACCGCAACATTATTAAACATTAGAACGATGGAGCGAGACATGGAACCCGCCGGCTTACAACAGGAGGCGTTCCACGTGCGGAGAACGCGTCAGGTGCGAGGGAATTATTCCGGCCGACGGCGATGGACGGACGATCGAAGACAGAGACGGCTACGGGTTCCGTTAGCCGAGAAATGAAGGAACCTCCCGTTCCCATGTTCCACTCCAGACAGCAGAGTGCGCCGTGCTAGCGTCCAGCTACTTGACATCCATCCATCCATTAACTCCAGCTTTATCCTCTACTAGGGTCATGGGGTGGGGTGGGGTCCCCATGCCCATCCAGGGGAGAACGTTTTAGGCGCTGGACAGATACACCCAGGACAGGACGGCAATCTATCACTGGACACACACTCACTTAAACACACACACTCTATATGGGGCAATTTGGAGAACTCAATTGACCTTGATCCATGTTTTTGGACTGCGGAAGGAAACCGGAGAACTCAAACATGGGGAGAACATGCAAGCTCCACCCAGATTGGGATTCGAACCAGGAATCCCCAGCGCTGAGAGGAGAACATGCTAAACCACTAAGCCACTGTGACGGCCTGCTACTTGACATAGTTCACGCAATTGGGTCAGAAAGGTTCCAGGAACCTTTTGTATGGACATTTCGGAAGTTTTTGCACGACCCAAGGATGGTTCTAACCCAGGACTCAAACCCGATCTTGCTGATTTACTGTGGTGCAGCTTGATGGTTTGCGGTTCTGCTGCCTTGCTTTACGGCAAATAGCCTTTTGGGTTCCTGCTACTGAACTTTTGCATGTTCTCCTTGTGTAGTGATAGTTGTAACGTATCACGGTTCCTTAAGTTCCTTAAGTTCTTGGCTAGGATCAATCACCTTAGTCATTTGTTCAGGTTCTAGATCCCACATGACCCAATCAGTGTTCTAACCCAGGACTCGAACCCAATCCCAGAACCATCACACTGTGGAGAACGAACCCCTACTCTTGCATACCACCCCCATGCTGATTGACTTTTACTGCTGTCTTGCTTCTCCGACACTTTGGCATGTTCTCCTCGTGTACACAAGGAGGTGACCTTGTTGAGATCGATCTCAGGACTCGAACCCGATCCCAGAACCATCACACTGTGATCCCAGAACCATCAACCCCTGCTCTTGCATACCACCCCCATGCTGATTTACTTTTGGGTTCCTTCTACTGAACTTTTGCATGTTCTCACCCCTGACCCAATCAGGGTTCTAACCCAGGCCTCGAACCCGATCCCCGGAACATCACACTGTGAGGCTGGAGAACAAACTAACCCCTTACTCTTGCATACCACCCCCATGCTGATTTACTTTTTCCGCTGTCTTGCTTCTCCGACGCTTTGGCATGTTCTTCTCATGTACACAAGGCTTGTTGTGATCGATCTAATGAATCAATATGAGGACCAATCAGAGTTAATATCAGACGGCGGCGGCGGCGGGGGGCAGATGCGGTATGCAGTATTTACACCGGCGTCGTGTTTGCCAGTTCCAAAAAAAAAACCTGCGCGAGAGCTAAGTGGGTCACGGCACTCGCGGGGAGCCGTTATGTAACCCGGCGTGCGAGTGGCGGCTGCCGTGCGTGCACTGCGGCAGAGACGAGGCCAGACGCTCGGCCTCACGAGGAGACGCCGTCCGTGGTCGTCACGCCGACGGACGATCGATCATGTGGTCATGTGGCAGCGCTCGCACCTGCACCCCACGGCCCGCGGGCCGCGAAACACACCAGCATCAGCGCCATTGCCTTCATGAATGTTCCGCCGGGGTCCCGAAGACGATCCTCGGCAATGGCTGCTCTAAATTGCCCCTAGGGTGGCACGGTGGCTTAGTGGTTTAGCATGTTTTCCTCTCAGCACTAGGGATTCCCGGTTCGAATCCCAATCTGGGTGGAGTTACCATGTTCTCCCCGTGTCTGTGTGGGTTTCCTGCGGGTTCTCCGGTTTCCTCCCACAGTCCAAAAACATGGATGAAGGTCAATTGAATTCTACAAATTGCCCCATATAGAATGTGTGTGTGTGAGTGTGTGCCCAGTAATAGATTGCCCCCCTGTCCTGGGTATATCTGTCCAGCACCCGAAACTTTCTCCCCTGGATGGGCATGGGGAACCCCCCCCCCCCCCATGTGTTATTTTTTTAAGTCAGCTGTGGGCCACCGGATTACGGAACCGGACTTGAAAATATCCATCCATCGGTCCAAAAACATGGATTCAAGGTGAATCAAATGCCCTAAATTGCCCCTATAATAGTGTTCCAGAGGAATCCCATACAGAACATGGAAACTCCACCCGGATCGGGATTCGAACCTGGAGAGGTGGAGGTGAGAACCACAGCTCCATCAACAGCCCCCCCCCCCCCCTCCCCCGAAGTTCGAAGTTCACGCTGGGGCACGATTCGCCTGATTCAGAATCTGATTCAGCAGCGTGAGGAATCGTATGCACATATGACTCACCCCACAGAGTCCTGAGCGCTCGCAAAGAAGCCAAATATGTCTGCCCCATAACCCCCCCCCCCTCACTCACCCCACACGCACACTCAACCCCACCCTCACCCCCACCCATCACCCAGCGATGTCAAATCAGCACCTGATTAATTAATTAATTAATTGAGAGACGCAACTCTCGCAGCTGAGCTGCCTCAGCAGATCTGGGTTCGAACCGCGGGCCGGACCATCCGAACCCCCCCCGATCATCGCCGGCCACTTTATTAGGTCGACCGCTCTCCTGCTCGGTCGAATCCCACGATCACTTGCCGGCCTCTGGCATTGCAGACGGGGTGAGTGCTGACCTCTTGTGGTGTACGCGGGCCCTGCGCCCTCCTCACTGTAATAACGGCGCCCCTCCCTCTGCGCTCCCAAATTATGGATTATGAACGGCTTTTAAGCGATCCCCGAGGCGCCGTCGACGGCAACAGAGCCGCTAAATTCTTTCTAATGACATAAGGATGTTTTTCGGGGATTAGACGGATTAGACGCCGACCCCTGGACCCCCGAGACGCCACATTAACTTCAGCCGCCACGCTTTCATAGATCCAAGGAACCGGAAAGGGAGCCGCACTACACACGGAACCGTACGGCGTGAGTTCGGGGGCAGCAGGGAGAGATGGGGGTTTGGTCTGTTCTCCACAGAAGGTGTTGAAGACATACGTCACGCTGTACGGCGGCTTAGTGGTTAGCCCGTTCTCCTCTCAGCGCTGGGGATCCAGGTTCGAATCCTGATCTGGGTGGAGTTTGAATGTTCTCCCAATGTCCCCATGTTCCCGTCTCCGTACGGGTTTCCTCCGGGTTCTCCGGTTTTCTCCCACAGTCCAAAAACATGCATTAAGGGGAAATTGGATGATAAATTGCCCCATATCTAAATTGCCCCTAAGTAATGTGAGTGTCTGTGTGCGTACCCTGTGATCGATTGGCGCCCTCTCCTGGCTGTATCTGCACAGCACCCAAAATGTTCTCCCCTTTATGGGTGGGGTTCCCCATGCTCTTGCAGGGAAGACCATTTTAGACATTAGGCAGATACCTCCAGGAGAGGGCGCCAATCTATCACTGGACACACACTCACTCACACAGACACACTCTATATGGGGCAATTTCCATCCATCCATCCATTCATTATCTTCCACTAGGGTCGTAGGGTCCCTATGCCCATCCAGGGGAGAAAGTTTCGGGCGCTGGGCAGATACACCCAGGACAGGGGGGCAATCAACCACTGGGCACACACTCACTCACACACACACACAATCTATATGGGGCAATTTGGAGAATTCAATTGACCTTGATCCATGTTTTTGGACTGTGGGAGGAAACCAGAGAACCCGGAGGAAGCCCACGCGGACACGGGGAGAACATGGAAACGCCACCCAGATTGGGATCCGAACCGGGAATCCCCAGTGCTGAGAGGAGAACGTGCTAACCACTAAGCCACTGTACCATAGGGGCAATTTGGAGCAGCCTATTCATCTCAATAGAAATTTCATGTGGTAAGAACGCTGCAGATCAGTTCCCCGCCGCGGAACAAAGACGCAGACGGTTTGAAGAAAAATACCGTGTTTGTTTATTTCATTATAAATTCACATGTATCATCTATGAAAGCAGAAAACGCATTTATTATTCCCACCGCGGGGGGTGGGGGGTGAGGGGTGGGGGGCGGAGATGGCTGAGGGGGCACATACAAATACGGACACAGTCGATCGGGTGGGGGTGGGGGTGGGGGGGGTAACAGTACGTACCGGAGCGGGCCGCCTCATTCTCCTGTTTTTTTTTTTTTTTTTCCACACGGGCCGCTCGGTCCTCCACCTGCTCTTTAGAGTCCGTACAGAGTTCCGTAATGGTACAAACGTTCTACTGTCGTTGATATATGTGCTTGTTTTTTTTTTTTTTGTCAGTGCGTGGAACACGACGGAACCTCGTCCCCGCTGTCCTCCCGGACGCGCCGACCCGCTTACCTTCGCCGGGTAAAGTCCGGGCGACGGGCCGCGGACGGAAGAGCGGGATCAGAATCGTCCACCGGGTGGAGACAGAGTCGCCGTTCCTTCGGTGGAACCGTGCCGACGGGACGTCCCCCGGGGTGGATGTGACGCTGTACAGTTCTTTGAGGGAGTGTCCTGCGGGTCCAGTCTCCACGTGGTGTCTGGGTGGAGCGGGTTCCCCGGGGTGCTCCACGCGAGGCCGTGCGTTCCCGTGGTGTCGACGACATTTGATGCTTGCATAAAGGACCGGAAAAAAGCAGGTCTGCTCCACCCACCTCTCCACCAGGAGTGTGCTGGCTTGGGTTCCGGGCGGTGTATGAATTTAGATTTCCCTCCGGACCCGGTTGGCCTAGAGGAGGCGGGAGGAAATATGTTAGAGCTGACGGAGCACCCAGAACGTCTCAGAACACATCACCATCAACATCCACTGCCTGGAAGTGCAAACAAACACGAGAACCTCCATCTGCGTCTCCACGTTAACTACGGCGCACCGCGTTCACTCTGTTCTCTGGTGACTGGAACCTCCACGGGGCGGGGTGTGTGAGGGTGGAGGAGGGCTCTCAGTGTTGCAGCGCAGACTGTGCAGCGACAGACGACCTATTTAGGTGGAGCAGTGAGGTGGATGTGTGTAATACAGTCTACATTGTGTAGGACTAACTGCAGTGATAGTGGGGTGATGGTGAAGCTGATGATGGTGAAGGTGGAGGTGGTGATGGTGGTGGAGGTAGTGATGGTGAAGCTGATGATGGTGAAGGTGGCGATGGTAATGGTGGTGGAGGTAGTGATGGTGAAGCTGATGATGGTGAAGGTGGAGGTGGTGATGGTGGTGGAGGTGGTGAGGGTGAAGCTGGAGGTGGTGATGGTGGTGGAGGTGGTGATGGTGGTGATGGTGAAGCTGATGATGGTGAAGGTGGCGATGGTAATGGTGGTGGAGGTAGTGATGGTGAAGCTGATGATGGTGGTGGAGGTGGTGAGGGTGGAGGTAGTGGGTGATGGTGGTGAAGGTGATGGTGGTGGTGGAGGTAGTGATGGTGAAGCTGATGATGGTGAAGGTGGAGGTGGTGATGGTGGTGGAGGTGGTGAGGGTGAAGCTGGAGGTGGTGATGGTGGTGGAGGTGGTGATGGTGGTGATGGTGAAGCTGATGATGGTGAAGGTGGCGATGGTAATGGTGGTGGAGGTAGTGATGGTGAAGCTGATGATGGTGAAGGTGGAGGTGGTGATGGTGGTGAGGGTGAAGCTGGAGGTGGTGATGGTGGTGGAGGTGGTGATGGTGGTGATGGTGAAGCTGATGATGGTGAAGGTGGAGGTGGTGGAGGTGGTGATGGTGAAGCTGATGATGGTGAAGGTGGAGGTGGTGATGGTGGTGGAGGTAGTGATGGTGAAGCTAATGATGGTGAAGGTGGAGGTGGTGGAGGTGGTGATGGTGAAGCTGATGATGGTGAAGCTGATGATGGTGAAGGTGGAGGTGGTGGTGGTGGTGAAGCTGATGATGGTGAAGGTGGTGGAGGTGGTGATGGTGAAGCTGATGATGGTGAAGCTGATGATGGTGAAGGTGGAGGTGGTGGAGGTGGTGATGGTGAAGCTGATGATGGTGAAGGTGGAGGTGGTGATGGTGGTGGAGGTAGTGATGGTGAAGCTGATAATGGTGAAGCTGATGATGGTGAAGGTGGAGGTGGTGGAGGTGGAGGTGGTGATGGTGAAGCTGATGATGGTGAAGATGATGATGGTGAAGGTGGAGGTGGTGGAGGTGGTGGTGGTGGTGAAGCTGATGATGGTGATGTGTGAATGGTGTGTGTGTAGGTGGTCTCTATCTCTGTGTGTAGTGTGTGTGAGGTGAGTGTATGTGTGTGTGTTTGCGTGTATGTGTGTCTGGGTGTGTGAAGCTGATGATGGTGAAGGTGGAGTGGTGATGGTGGTGGAGGTAGTGATGGTGAAGCTGATGATGGTGAAGGTGGCGATGGTAATGGTGGTGGAGGTAGTGATGGTGAAGCTGTGGTGATGGTGAATGTTTGGAGGTGGTTGATGGATGGTGGCTGATGATGGTGAAGCTGATGATGGTGAAGGTGCGATGGTAATGGTGGTGGAGGTAGTGATGGTGAAGCTGATGATGGTGATGGTGGTGGAGGTAGTGATGTTGTGAAGCTGATGATGGTGAAGGTGGCGAGGTGGTGGTGGTGTGATGGTGAATGGTGAAGGTGGAGGTGTGTGTGGAGGTGTTTTTGGTGTATTTGTGTGATGGTATGCTTGATGATGGTATCTCTGTGTGTGTATGTGTGTGTCTCTGATGGAGGTGGTGTGTGTATGTTTGTGTGTGTGGTATTGGTGATGTGGTGTCTATATCCATGTGAAGGTGTGTGTGTGTGGTGAAGTGATGGTGAAGTGTGGTGTGTTTGATGGTGAAGCTAATGTGTGTGTGTGGAGGTGGTGATGGTGAAAGCTGTGTGAAGCTGATGATGGTGTGTAGGTTGTGTGTGGATGATGGTGTAAGTGGAGGTGGTGTGGTTGTGTGATGGTCTGGATGATGTGTGTGTGGTGTGTGTGTGTGTGTGTGTGTGTGTCTCTATCTCTGTGTGTCTGTGTATGTGTGTGTTTGTGTGTGTCTCTATCTCTGTGTGTATGTGTGTGTGTCTGTGTATGTGTGAAGGTGGAGGTGGTGTCTCTATCTCTGTGGTGAAGATGTCTGTGTATGTGATGGTGTTGTGTGTGTGTTTCTCTATCATCTCTGTGTGTGTATGTGTGTGTCTCTATCTCTGTGTGTATGTTTGTGTGTGTGTATTTGTGTGTCTATATCCATGTGTGTGTGTGTGTGAGTGTATGTGTGTGTGTTTGCGTGTATGTGTGTCTGGGTGTGTATGTCTTTCTGTGTTTGTGGTTTGTGTGTGTGTGTGTCTCTGTGTCTGTGTATGTGTGTTTGTGTGTGTCTCTATCTCTGTGTGTCTGGGTGAGTGTGTGTGAATGTATGTATGTGTGTGTGTGTGTATGTCTTTCTGTGTTTGTGTGTGTGTTTGTTTGTATGTGTTTGTGTATATGTTTGTGTGTGTGTGTGTTTGCGTGTGTTTGTGTATGTGTGTATGTGTTTGTGTATATGTGTGTAAGTGTTTGTGTATATGTTTGTGTGTGTTTGTGTATATGTGTGTATGTGTGTGTATGTATGTGTGTGTGTGTTTGCGTGTGTGTCTCTGTATGTGTATAGATGTGCTGCATTGCTGAAACGCAGTGAACTGAAACGATGACTTTAATAATAATAATAATAATAATTTAATAATAAAATATAATAAATAATTAAATAAAGGAAACCCAGCGTTGCGCTAAACGGCTTACGCTAAGCTCATGCTAAACAGCGTCATTAGCCTGAACCCGTCGTATCAGGCGGCGTTGACGGCGTGCCGGAGGCCTTTGATGAATTTCACGGCGGTGCAGAAAGGGCAGAGACTGCAGGCGGCGGCGGCTAACGCTAAGCCCTCCGTCCTCCGGTAGCTATTTTTAGCGGCGCCGCAGTCAGGGGGGAACGGCGGGCGGCGAGGCGAGGCGAGGTGAGGAGAACGGCATGCCTCACTCTTAACACCGCACAAACAATACCAATTACCCCCCCCCCCCCCATGGGCGACCCCACTTTAGGGGGAGGGGGTGGAAGGGGGTTCCCCTTAAAGACGATCTGATTGGTCTCTGAAAACCCGAATACAACTCCTTCCACCTGACTGCCTTTTCTGCCGTTCCGTCGTTCCTATCCCATCACTTTCCCGTGATGGTGGGGATTCATGATGGGGGGGGGGGCATGTTGCTGCGTGGGTGGGAGCGGCTGCGGGCGGCGAGGTGAGGCAAGGAGAACGGCATGCCTCACTCTTAATGCCGCACAAACAATACCGATTACCAACAACCCCCCCCCCCATGGGTGACCCCACCTCGGGGGGAGGGGGGAAGTGGGTTTCCCCTAAATATGAGCTGATTGGTCTCTGAGAACCCCAATAAGACTCCTTCCACCTGACCCCCTTTTCTGCCATTCCATTGTTCCTATCCCATCACTTTCCCGTAATGGTGGGGATTCATGATGGAGGGCGTCGGTTGTTATGGTTACCATATAGTCATAATCACTCAGGTGGTATTTCCCTCATCCTAATGGTTTCTAAACAGTAGAGCGCCACCTACAGGAGCTTTTCCGATGTAAACTATTTACGGTAACGTGAGGTTAACAAGCCCAGAAGACGGCCTTCCCCAAACTGTTGTCCAACATAAACGTGCGGTATACTGTATATATAGTATTTATTGCTATAGCTGCGTGCTGATTGGTTGATATGATATGAAGGTCTGCGTATCTGACTGAGTGTCAGCACCTCCACCTCTCAGTGCTGGGGTTCGAATCCAATTCTGGAAGGAGTTTGCATGTTCTCCCCGTGTCCGGGTGGGTCCAAAATTCCAAAAAATATGGATTCAAGGTGAATTGACTGCTCTAAATTGCCCTTACATAGCATATCTGCATGAGTGTCAGCACCTCCACCTCTCAGTGCTGGGCTGCGTGCTGATATAATATGAAGGTCAGCACCTCCGCCTCTCAGCACTGGGGTTCTAATCCCAATCTGGGTGGAGTTTGCATGTTCTCCCCATGTCCGGGTGGGTCCAAAAGTCCAAAAAACATAGATTCAAGGTGAACTGGCTGCTCTAAATTGTCCCTACATAGCATATCTGCATGAGTGTCAGCACCTCCACCTCTCAGTGCTGGGGTTCGAATCCCAATCTGGGTGGAGTTTGCATGTTCTCCCCATATCCGGGTGGGTCCAAAAGAAAAACCATGGATTCAAGGTGAATTGGCTGCTCTAAATTGCCCCTACATAGCGTATCTGCGTGAGTGTGTGCGCGACGATAAATCCGCGCCCTCTCCTGGATGTATCGGTCCAAAACATGAAACAGAACCTCCCTCTGTAGAATCTAGAACCCAGCCCTCTGTGGAGAACGCAGAGAAATCCAAAGTCTAAATAAAGAACTGGGTGCTGTCAGTGAATCCGACGGCGTGATGAAGCTCTAACCAAACAATCGGGAGCCAGAATTGATCCGGGGGCCATTGATCTGCGGCGAGCAGCGACGGCTTTTCAATTCCCCCCCGCCCCCTCCCCCGAGGCCTGACACGGCGCATTCGCAAGGGCGTTCTCGCCATCCGTCAAAAGCACTCTCACGCCATCGATTTCGGCGTCGAGACAGGTGATGCGCACCAACTCGTGCCGAGGTGCGACAACGACGGGATTAGGGAGACGCCGAGGGGGTGTGTGTGGGGGGGTGAAACACTCACACAGACACACTTTATATGGGGCAATCTGGAGAATTCAATTGACCTTGATCCACATTTTTGGACTGTGGGAGGAAACCGGAGAACCCGGAGGAAATCCACGCGGACACGGGGAGAACATGGAAACTCCACCCAGGTTGGGAATCAAACCGGGAATCCCTAGCGCTGAGAGGAGAACATGCTAAATACTAGGACATTGTGCCACCCCAGGAACATCCATCCATTATCTTCCGCTTTATCCTTTATTAGGGTCGCGGGGGGGTCCCCATGCCCATCCAGGGGAGAACATTTTGGGTGCTGGGCAGATACACCTAGGACAGGGGGGCAATCTATCACTGGACACACTCTATACTCACCTACTCACTCACACAGACACACTCTATATGGGGCAATTTGGAGAATTCAATTCACCTTGAATCCATGTTTTTGGACTGTGGGAGCAAACCGCAGAACCCGGAGGACACCCACACGCACACGCACACGGAGAGAACATGGAAACTCCACCCAGATTGGGATCCGAACCGGGAATCCCTAGCGCTGAGAGGAGAACATGCTAAACCTACACTAGGCCACCGTGCCACCCCAGGAACATACTACATATTTCAAATATTAAAGGTGTACACAAACTTTCAGACAAGTGCGTCCACTCCGGGAGCCGTGCGGCGGGAGGCGTGTCCTCCTCTCCAACCGCGGCGCAGACACGCAGCCGACCACTCCTCCTTAAATCAGTTTTATCACGAGTGCTCATTCCCACAAGCACTTAGATGCGTGGGTGGAGGCGGGGGAGGCGGGGGAGGCGGACGGAGGGATTTGCGCTCTTCTGCCGAGACGCGATACTTATTTGGACACCCCCCCTCCCCCTGGCCACCTCATGCTGGTATTTGCTCGCCGTAGTACCCCTTCAAGGCTCGTTACCGTATGCAGGGATAGGCTGGAGTGGAGGGAGGGATTAACATTTCCTCTTAATAAGCTGATATTAAAAAGCGTGACCTCGTTACCTTGGAAACAGAGGTTGTGAAGGACATCGTGAGGGACATTGTTTGGACAATTGTGATAGATGTTGTGAGGGACGTTGTGATGGATGTTGTGAGGGACGTTGTGAGGGACAGCGTAAGGGACAGCGTGAGGGACATTGTTTGGACCATTGTGATGGATGTTGTGAAGGACGTTGTGATGGATGTTGTGATGGATGTTGTGATGGATGTTGTGAGGGACGTTGTGAGGGACGTTGTTTGGACCATTGTGAGGGATGTTGTGAGGGATGTTGTGAGGAACATTGTGAGGAACATAGTGAAGGTCATTGTGAGGAACATTGTGAGGGACGTTGTGAGGGATGCTGTGAGGAACATTGTGAGGGACATTGTGGGGGGAGGCGGGTGGAGGGATTTGCGCTCTTCCGGCGAGACGCGATACTTATTTGGAGACCCCCCCTCCCCCTGCCCACCTCATGCTGGTATTTGCTCGCCGTGGTACCCCTTCAAGGCTCGTTACCGTATGCAGGGATAGGCTGGAGTGGAGGGGGGTGTTAACATTTCCTCTTAATAAGCTGATATTAAAAAGCGTGACCTCGTTACCTTGGAAACAGAGGTTGTGAAGGACATCGTGAGGGACATTGTTTGGACCATTGTGATAGATGTTGTGAGGGACGTTGTGATGGATGTTGTGAGGGACGTTGTGAGGGACAGCGTAAGGGACAGCGTGAGGGACATTGTTTGGACCATTGTGATGGATGTTGTGAAGGACGTTGTGATGGATGTTGTGATGGATGTTGTGATGGATGTTGTGAGGGACGTTGTGAGGGACGTTGTTTGGACCATTGTGAGGGATGTTGTGAGGGATGTTGTGAGGAACATTGTGAGGAACATAGTGAAGGTCATTGTGAGGAACATTGTGAGGGACGTTGTGAGGGATGCTGTGAGGAACATTGTGAGGGACATTGTGGGGGGAGGCGGGTGGAGGGATTTGCGCTCTTCCGGCGAGACGCGATACTTATTTGGAGACCCCCCCTCCCCCTGCCCACCTCATGCTGGTATTTGCTCGCCGTGGTACCCCTTCAAGGCTCGTTACCGTATGCAGGGATAGGCTGGAGTGGAGGGGGGTGTTAACATTTCCTCTTAATAAGCTGATATTAAAAAGCGCGACCTCGTTACCTTGGAAACAGAGGTTGTGAGGGACATTGTCAGGGACATTGTTTGGACCATTGTGATGGATGTTGTGAGGGACAGCGTGAGGGACATTGTTTGGACCATTGTGATGGATGTTGTGAGGGACGTTGTGATGGATGTTGTGAGGGACAGCGTGAGGGACAGCGTGAGGGACATTGTTTGGACCATTGTGATGGATGTTGTGAGGGACAGCATGAGGGACATTGTTTGGACCATTGTGATGGATGTTGTGAGGGACGTTGTGATGGATGTTGTGAGGGACAGCGTGAGGGACAGCGTGAGGGACATTGTTTGGACCATTGTGATGGATGTTGTGAGGGACAGCGTGATGGATGTTGTGAGGGACGTTGTGAGGGACATTGTTTGGACCATTGTGATGGATGTTGTGAGGGACAGCGTGATGGATGTTGTGAGGGACGTTGTGAGGGACATTGTTTGGACCATTGTGATGGATGTTGTGAGGGACAGCGTGATGGATGTTGTGAGGGACGTTGTGAGGGATGTTGTGAGGGACGTTGTGAAGGACATTGTGAGGAACATTGTGAGGAACATAGTGAAGGTCGTTGTGAGGAACATTGTGAGGGACGTTGTGAGGGATGCTGTGAGGAACATTGTGAGGAACATTGTGAGGGACGTTGTGAGGGACGTTGTGGGGGGAGGCGGGACGCGATGCAGAGACGCGATGCTTATTTGGACACCCCCCCTCCTCCCCCTGCACACCTCATGCTGGTATTTGCTCACCGTGGTACCCCTTCAAGGCTCGTTACCGTATGCAGGGATAGGCTGGAGTGGAGGGGGGTGTTAACATTTCCTCTTAATAAGCTGATATTAAAAAGCGCGACCTCGTTACCTTGGAAACAGAGGTTGTGAGGGACATTGTCAGGGACATTGTTTGGACCATTGTGATGGATGTTGTGAGGGACAGCGTGAGGGACATTGTTTGGACCATTGTGATGGATGTTGTGAGGGACAGCATGAGGGACAGCGTGAGGGACATTGTTTGGACCATTGTGATGGATGTTGTGAGGGACAGCGTGATGGATGTTGTGAGGGACGTTGTGAGGGACATTGTTTGGACCATTGTGATGGATGTTGTGAGGGCCAGCGTGATGGATGTTGTGAGGGACGTTGTGAGGGACATTGTTTGGACCATTGTGATGGATGTTGTGAGGGACGTTGTGATGGATGTTGTGAGGGACGTTGTGAGGGATGTTGTGAGGGACGTTGTGAGGGATGTTGTGAGGGACGTTGTGAAGGACATTGTGAGGAACATTGTGAGGAACATAGTGAAGGTCGTTGTGAGGAACATTGTGAGGGACGTTGTGAGGGATGCTGTGAGGAACATTGTGAGGAACATTGTGAGGGACGTTGTGAGGGATGCTGTGAGGAACATTGTGAGGGACGTTGTGGGGGGAGGCGGGACGCGATGCAGAGACGCGATGCTTATTTGGACACCCCCCCCCTCCCCCTGCACACCTCATGGTGGTATTTGCTCACCGTGGTACCCCTTCAAGGCTCGTTACCGTATGCAGGGATAGGCTGGAGTGGAGGGGGGGTTAACATTTCCTCTTAATAATCTGATATTAAAAAGCGCGACCTCGTTACCTTGGAACCTAGCGGCTCTCCGGCTGGGCCGCGGAACCCCAGCACCAGAAATAAAGCGGAAGAGGGGTGGGAGGACAAGGAGGCGCGGAGGTCCGGGTGGTTATTGCGATATGGAGTCCTCGTCTTTGACCGCCTGGCCGTAGTCCGGGTTCAGGTCCACCACCGTGGTGCCCTTGAGGGTGCCGTACCCCCCCTGGGCGCCGTAGCCCTCCGGCCTCTCCTGGCTCAGGGGGATGGAGGCTTTACTGGCCGAGGCCGAGTAGGAGGTGGAGCGTGGCGGGGGCGCCCCGGCCGCCGCCGCCCCCTGCTGGCCGCCGCCACCGCCGCCGTTGGTCTGCGAGCAGACGTTGCTGACGTGCTCGGCCTTCTGCTTGTAGTGCTGACTGTGCAGCTTGTACTTCATCAGCAGGATGAAGATGAAGACGAGCACCGAGGCCACGATGATGCCGCCGATGACGATGATCATGGTGCCGCCCAGGAACTGGTCGTGGAGCGAGCGGCAGTGGTGGAACTCGCGCTCCGTGCTGAAGGAGACGCAGCCGACCAGGCGGGTGGCCGTCAGCGCCGTCACGCCGTCGTCGTACACCGCCAGGACGCACAGCTCGTAGTCCCGCGCCGAGGCCAGGTCGCTCAGCTGGAACAGCCGGTACGACGCCGGGATCATCCTGAGGACAGAGAGGGAGAACGTGGTGAAGGGACACGGCTCTGTACGCAACACACCAAACGGAGGTTGGGTTTGGAACATAGTTTGGAACATTGTGAGGGACATCGTGAGGGACATTGTTTGTACCATTGTGATGGATGTTGTGAAGGACGTTGTGATGGACATTGTGATGGATATTGTGAGGGACGCTGTGAAGGACATCATGAGGGACATTGTTTAGACCATTGTGATGGATGTTGTGAGGGACACTGTGAGGGACATCATGAGGGACATTGTTTGGACCATTGTGATGGATGTTGTGAGGGACATTGTGATGGATGTTGTGAGGGATATTGTGAGGGACATCGTGAGGGACATTGTTTGCACCATTGTGATGGATGTTGTGAAGGACGTTGTGATGGACATTGTGATGGATATTGTGAGGGACGCTGTGAAGGACATCATGAGGGACATTGTTTAGACCATTGTGATGCATGTTGTGAGGGACATTGTGATGGATGTTGTGAGGGACACTGTGAGGGACATCGTGAGGGACATTGTTTGGACCATTGTGATGGATGTTGTGAGGGACGTTGTGATGGGTGTTGTAAGGGACGTTGTGAAGGACATTGTGAAGAACATCACCACCTCAACCTCCACCATTATCACCAACAACAATGCCAACACCAGCACTATCACCAGCACTATCACCACCTCCATCATCTCAACCACCAACACTACCACCTTTACCACCATCATCACCTCCACCCCTACCACCAACATTACCATCAACAACAGCACCACCTCAACCTCCACCATTACCACCAACAACAACACCGCCAACAACAACGCCAACACCACCACTATCACCACCTCCATCATCACAACCACCAACACTACCACCTTCACCACTATCTTCACCTCCAGCACTACCACCACCATTACCACCAACAACAGCACCACCTCAACCTCCACCATCACCTCCACCTCCAACTCCACCCCCTCTACCACCATCTCCACCACCACCACCTCAACCTCCACCACCACCTCAAACTACACCTCCAACTCCAACCCCTCTACCATCACATCCACCTCCACCACCACCTCAGCCTCCACCTCCACCACCATCATCACCACCACATCCACCACTATGCATGTTCTCCCCGTGTCCATGTGGGTTTCCTCCAGGTTCTCCGGTTTCCTCCCACAGTCTAAAAACATGGATCCAAGGTGAATTGGCTGCTCTAAATTGCCCCTATATAACATGTCCTGGGTGTATCCGCCCAGTGAGATGAGATGGTTCCAGCAGCAGAGACACGAATTGGAGGCAGACTTTCCTTTAAAACGAGGTTGCACCTCCACTCCTGGATGAACATGTGGAGACGCGCTCATTAATTATGCGCGCCATGCGAATCAGCTAAACTGCGGGGTTCGGGTTCCTTTCATCTGCTAATTGTTTTCTGTTGTCTTATTGTTTCCTTTTTTTTAAGAACACACGAATGGAACGTGAACGGAACGCGAACAGATCTCGCCCGCGAGGCTCTGGGAAAATCACAAGGCCGGGATAAGCTCCTAATTACAATGATGTTATGGTGAACACGAATAAATAACCAACTTTAAAGGTTTAATAAAAGACGGAACGTAGCGCATCCATGGGTTCGAGAACGCAGCAGAATATCATCACAGCTGGACACAAGGTACCAGTGTCTGCTTTGAAGTTCAATCCATCGTACGTAAAACATTGTTTATTCACTCGGTTATTATTTATTCAGCGCTATTGATCGTACAGATGGACGTTGTAGTTCTAGAGTTCCTTTCTGTAGTCCATCGGGTTCTCTAGATACTTCGTTAGTGTAAATGGAACCAACAGAGTATGTAGAGAAACCAATGGGTGACAAAAAGTAAATTAAAAAACGCAAGGTTGTTCTATATGACAGGAGTAGCTAAGAGAAGGCTCCCCCTAGTGGACGTTCTGTGGTATAAAGCTAACATTATACGATAGTATGATAATTTATATAATAAGTTAAGAAGATTTCTAACCTATAGAACCTGTAGAATGTCGCACACTCACTCACAAAGACAAACATACACTATATGGGGCAATTTAGGGCATTCAATTCACCTTGAATCCATGTTTTTTTGACTGTGGGCAGAAACCGGAGAAGCCGGATGAAACCCACATGAACACGGGGAGAACATGCAAACTCCACACAGATCATGAAGCGAACCTGAATCGCCAGCGCTGACACACACACAATATATATGGTGCAATTTGGAGCATTCAATTCACCTTTAATCCATGTTTTTGGACTATGGGAGACTCCACCCATGCAAACTCCACCCAGATCGTGACATGAACCTGAATCCCCAGAGCTGAGAGGAGAACATGCTAAACAACTGCCCACTTGATGAATAAGTTAAGAAGTTTTCTTACCTGTAGATGAGGATGTCGTCGGTGGAGCTGTTGTACTGGATCTGGTACATGCGGACCCCCGGGATATGGCTTTGTGACGGCCAGCGGATGGTGGCCGAGGTGGGCGTGACCTCGGTGACGCTGACCCTCTGTTCGGCCCGGGTCTGGCCCACGCTGCCGTTTGACTTGATGGAAGTGGGCATGTCCGAGGGTCCGGGTTCGGGTTCCAGCTTGGGGTCGTAATGCGGTGACGGGTTCACCACCAGCTCGACGGGAGCCGTGGCCTCCCCCGCCGCGTTGGACGCGATGCAGGTGAAGACACCGGAATCTTTGACCGTGGCGGTCTGGATGTCCAGGGAGCCGTTGTCGTAGGACGTGGTCCGGGACGTGTTGGCCATCAGCTTGCCGTCCGGGCTGACCCAGTGCGTGGTGGGCTCGGGATCGCCCACCGACCTGCACCGCAGGCTGACCTCCTGGCCTTCCATGACGAACATCTTGGAAGTGTGGCGGGTGATCATGGGCGGCTCGCAGACGAACTCCTCCTCGCGTATGGTCCAGAAGTATTTCCCCGCCAGCTCCTTCGGGGAGGCGCAGGTCTCCAGGTCGTCCTCCCGCGTCACCCGCCTCAGCCACACCAACTCGCAGTTGCAGTGCAGCGGGTTCCCACCGAAACTCAGCACCAGGGCGGTCAGAGGCGAGCCCTTCGTCTTGGCGTAGACCGGTATGCGCAGGAAAAGGGGGTCCGGGGGGATCTTCTTCAGCTTGTTGGAGGTCATATCCAGCCTGGCCAGCTTGTGCAGGTTGGAGAAGATGCCCTCGGGCACGAACTCGATCAGATTATGGTCCAGGCTCAGGGTGTTGACGTTCACCAGGAGCGCGATGGTATCCCACGGGACGTTCATCAAGTTGTTGTAGGACAAGTCCAGGTCCTCCAGGGTCTCCAGGAAGTCCTGGAAGGCCCCGTGGGAGATCTGCTGCAGCTGGTTGTTGGCCAGAATGAGGTGCCGCAGGTTGACCAAGCCTTGCAGGTGGGTGTCGTCCAGCGCCGTCAGTCGGTTGGCGTCCAGGTGGAGGGCGTGGAGTTCCTGCAGGTCGGTGAAGGCGTAGGGCAGGATCAGGCTGATGGTGTTGCGCGAGAGCGTCAGGTGGATCAGGCTGCTCATGTTGGCGAAGTCGCGGTGCCGCAGGGTCGTGATGAAGTTGTCCATGAGCCGCAACTCCGCCGTCTGCCGGTCGATGTTGGGCGGCACGAACAGCAGGCCCGTCTTAGCGCACAGCACCGTGTACGAGGGGAGCAGGTTCTGACAGGTGCAGCGCTTCGGGCACAGCATCGCCGCCACGGGCAGCGCCAGCACAGCCAGCCAGATGAGCACCCGCTCCATGGCTCCGGTCCTAAAATCAGAACAGTTCCACAGTTCAGAACGGGGGGCTTTAGCATGCAAGCTGAGCACACACTCTCACGCTCGTAAGCTCTGGATTTCAAACGGCGCCTCTCTCGAAATTTACACTCGAGAGGAAGGCGCCGCTTCCAATTCTGGGCACAGATTTGGACTCTTCCTCTCAAAGACTCACTCACGTCGGCGGGAGGCGACACGCTCGGCGAGGAAACCATTTTTTTTAAAGCATGTCAGTACAAACGCTCGCCGGCGGGGTGGTAACCTCGAGGGTGCCGCTTCCGTACCGCTCTATTGTTGTTCGACAACGAACGTCAACGCAGTGAGAATATTGAGGGGAGCTTTTTGCGTTTGCGTAAGTAAGTCGGAATCCTTTGCGGGAAGGCCACGTTAGATCAACGTTACACCATGCGGAAACTTGTAACAACAGCTTTGCCAAGTCTACGGTTTAGGCAGAATGGGGAGGTGGGTGGAGCCACGGCTGACGGTCAACGAAGGGTTCAATGTTGACGAAGAAGGAACAGTCAATTAAAGCAACACGACGACGGTCTGACTATACGGAACGGCGCGGGGAACGAATCACCGGAGACGTCATTTGACTGCTATTCTACTCAAGGGAGAACATACCAAACAACAATCAATTCCGATATCAACAGACTCGTAATTGTCATAACGGAAAGGTATACGGTCCAAAAACAATGCGACTGCTAGTCCACCCAAAGGAGAACATACCAAAATACTAACCAATTCTAAAAAACAATGCGCTTGTAATTGTAATTTTAAAAAACAGGAATGTGGTCCAAGAATGTCCCATGGGAGAACATACCAAACATCAACCAATTCCGATATCAACAAACTTCGTGAACTTTAGGTTCCGCTCTGTTGAGTTGGGGGACGTGGGACCGACAGTACTGTCCTTTTACCAGAGTGTGGTGCTGTGATGCTGATGCTTCAGGAATCCGGCCCTCGCGACTGAGTCCTCTGTAGGTTCTGCCCCTGTAGTTATAAACTAATATTACAAAATAAAAGTCTTTCATTTGATTATAATGCTGTTTTATTTTTGACGACTTTTACTTTTTAGCTAATTACATCTAATTACCCCTCTAAAAGTGAGGGGCCGCTATAGACGGAATATTAGGTCCCGGGTTTGAATCAGCAATTCATTACAGGTCAATTAAAGCAACACTTAACGACGGCCTGACTATACGGAACGGCGCGGGGAACGTATAGTCGGCGACGACGTCTCCGACTCAATTTGCGTTTTAATTGCATTTGATCTGTTTGTTTTTTATTTCTCTCTTCGCCAAAATCCTGCAGAACGACGTTTTAATTACCCCCCCGTCCCCCCATTTCTGCAGCTATTTCCCGAGCTGTAAACGAGCAACGAGCTTCTAATTGCCTAATGTCATACCGAACACGTACGTGGACCAGTGGATTAAAAAATGAGGAAAGCGCCGGAAGCAAAACGGATAAGACGACACTGCTGTTCGCAGATAATGCGTTTATTTTTCCCAGAGCTGGCTTAAGAAATTAATTATGTACGTCTCGCTCTGAGATCAGGGTGGCAACGGGAAAATGGGCCCGCCAACACCGACGGCAAAAGATACGCCGGTGTTTCGGAGGGAGGCCGGTTACGGCGACGGCGCTGGGTTTAATTGCCCCGCGACGCATCAGTGTCGGGATATACGACCCCCCCCCTGCCGTTTGCCTTAAATTTATACGAGCTAGTGGCGCCAGCTGTGGGAATCCAATTATTCTGCTGGTGAGGATCTGATTTGTGGCGCTTCATTGTTTGCTCCCGTCCTTCCGTATTCATAACTTTTACATAAAGGCCCGTAAACCTAATTATTTCGCACCCCACACGTGGCCTCGGTCGGGATTTCAAAGGAGGGATGAAAGGGACGTGCTATCTGCAGAGGAGGAGCGACGGCGGAGCTGCCGTTTGCCTCACAGGCAGCAGGGGGAAACGTCGAGCCGTGCTCCGAGCCGCCGGAAGGCCCACATGCGGCAGGGTGGTGTGAGCGGGAGGCGGCGGGGGGCATCCAGGCGAGCGGGAGTCACTCTTTTCATTATACACGGTGCCGGTCACCCTCGAGAGAGAGCCATTATCCCCACGACTGACGATGCAAACTGCTGAAAGCTTAAAGCTGCGCTTCGTCCGCATCGCAGCGCCGCAGCCGCCACCTACACGCGTGTTTCTGCTGAACACCACAATGCCGTGAAGCCAGCGCGGCAGGTATGGAGGCTCAGGCCTCGTCGCTCGGGAATTAGGAATGAGGCAGATGGACAGAGGCGGATCACGCCCAGAGGCTAACTGCTGTTCTATTCAAGGGAGAACATACCAAACATATGTAAATACAAAAAGGTTTGTGGTCCAAAAATAATGCAACTGCTGTCCGACCCGAGGAGAACATACCAAAATACCAATCGATTCTGAAAGTTAATGCAACAACTATTTCACCCAATGGAGAACATACCAAATAGCAATCGATTCTGAAGATTAATGCATTTGTATTTTTTTAAAAACGTATGTAATCCAAAAAAAATACCAAATGCCAATCAATTCTAAAATCAATGCAATAATAATTATTATAATTATTATAATGATTATAATCAAGATTGAGAGAAAAGGGTTATGGTCCAAAAATAATGCAACAGCGATTCCACTCAAGGGAAAACATACCAAATATCAATCCATCGTAAGGATTAATGCACTCGTAATTGTAACTTAAAATAAATAATGCAACTGCTATTCAAGGGTTCAAGGGAGAACATACCAAATATTTCGGAAATCCAAAATGTATTAATCAAAAAAACTTATCTGGTACAAAAATAATGCAACTGCTAGTCCACCCAAAGGAGAACATACCAAATATCAACCAATTCTGACAGCAATGCACTTATAATCCAAAAAATTATCCAAATGCTATTTCACTCTAAGGAGAACATACCAAAGCCCAATCAATGCTGAAACCAACACACTCATACAACAATAAAAAAGGTATGTACTGCTATTCCCCCAAAGGAGAACATACCAAAATCCCAATCAATTCTGAAACCAACGCACTCGTAATTGTAAATACAAAAAGAGGTATATGGTCCAAAATATAATGCACCCACTATTACACCCAAAAGGAGAACATACCAAACACCAAACAACCCTGACAGTGGCTCCCTCTCCCGGCCCTGTAGGCCTCACTCCTGTCCTGTAGGGGGCAGACAGCATGTCCCCATCCAGCTGAATCCTAATGATAAACAGCGCGGTTTCCAGGCTGCGAGCGCGGAGGCTGCGGCGTCGTGGGTGGTGGTGCGGGCGCACGGCATTAAACTTTCAGCTTGTACACAGAAGCTGGATGTGGAACAGAATGCATCCGCCTTAAATAGCCACCAACCATCTGTAGGTTTTAAAAAGCCCAGGACGGGGGCGCCGCCGAGCTGCTCGGAGACGCACTCACGCGTGAAACTGGGGCATTGTGCTGCTCTCCACATGAAACGCCGACGGCGTGGACGGGACCGGAGAACCGGAGTGCCGCCAACCCGGAGAACAGGATCCACGCCGTTGCTATTAAAAGCGCAATCGCAGAGTCACATTAGTTAGATTCACTTAACGAGAAACCCATCATCATCATCATCATCATCATTGTTTTAATTAATTCCATTCATGTGGTGGTGAGGGAGTAATTGGACCTCCACCTCCATGATGGCACAGCGAGCCTGGAGCCCAAAGGAGAACATACCAAATACCAATCACTTGTAAAGATTAATGCACACGTAATTGTAATTCGAAATGGCATACATAGTCCAAAAAATAATGCAACTGCTAGCCCACCCAAAGGAGAACATACCAAATGTCAACCAATTCCAACCAATATTGGTGCACTCCAAACATTGATGCATTACAAAAAAGCACCGTATGTGGTAAAAAAAAAATGCTATTCCACTCAAGGGAGAACATACCAAATATTTTTTAAATCCAAAATTAAATATATTTTTTTAAATGTATATAAAAATAATGCAACAGCTACTCCACTCGAAGGAGAACATGCCAAATGTCAACCGATTCCAATGTCAACGCACTCACAACTGTAATTACAAAAGAGTACATGGTCCAAAAAATAACACAAATGTGATTGCACTCGAGGGAGAACATACCAAATCCCAAACATCGTTCAAACCGAAACCATAGCAACCATCAAACACGACGCTGACTCTATAAATGCAGATAATTCATCAATAATCCATTCATTATCTTCTGCTTTATCCTCTATTAGGGTCGGGGG
The DNA here is from genome assembly GCA_019802505.1 of Corydoras sp. C115. Taxonomy (NCBI): domain Eukaryota; kingdom Metazoa; phylum Chordata; class Actinopteri; order Siluriformes; family Callichthyidae; genus Corydoras; species Corydoras sp. C115. The sequence goes on along the minus strand of JAFMOC010000219.1, from coordinate 653,953 downwards.
GGGGTGGGGGGGGGTTCCCCATGTCCATCCAGGGGAGAACGTTTTCAGGCGCTGGGCAGATACACCCAGGACAGGACGCCAATCTATCACTGGACACACACTCACTCACACACTCTATATGGGGCAATTTGGAGCATTCAATTGACCTTGAATCCATGTTTTTGGACTGTGGAAGGAAACCGGAGAACACGGAGGAAACCCATGCGCACACGGGGAGAACGTGGAAACTCTTGGAGGGTTACTTTAGAACGTATTATCTATTTATTAAGAAACGCATCTAAAGGTCAGACACCGATGTTGGATGAGAGGACCATCTCATCCCATCACCCTCCTCTTTATCCTCTATTAGGGTCGGGGGGGGGGGGGTTCCCCATGCCCATCCAGTGGAGAACGTTTCGGGGCGCTGGGCAGATACACCCAGGACAGGCCGCCAATCTATCACTGGACACTCACTCACTCACACACACACACTCTATATGGGGCAATCTGGAGAATTCAATTGCCCTTGATCCATGTTTTTGGACTGTGGGAGGAAACCGGAGAACCCGGAGGAAACCCACGCAGCGGGCACGGGGAGAACATGCAAACTCCATCCAGATTGGGATCCGAAGCGGGAATCCCCCGCGCTGACGCTGAGAGGAGAACATGCTAAACCACTAAGCCACCGTACCGCCACTCATCGATAACCTCGCCTCGCCGCTCTTCTGGCTCCTCCGAGCCGTGACTGATTTAGAACGTCGGTTGTTATCGGCGCGGAAACGAGATCCAGGCAGCGGGGTGTAATTTCGCGCCGCGTCGCCACTTTCCAAACACCACCATCCATCCTGTCCTCGTTTGCGCCGCCACCGTCGTCAGCGATAACGCAGTTACGACGACGACGGGAACGGATACGGAAAAAAAAAAGCAAACAAACAGAGCGAACAAAAAGGGAATAGAGCGCGCCGTTCGTTACCGCGAGCTATTTTAATCAGCTCGCTAGTAAACATGGCCTAATTACTCGCTCGCGCTCTTGACGGAAACGGCGGGAAGATCTGGAAACAATGGCGCACCGCCGCACCACCGCGCAGCGCTCTCCTCTCGGCTTTGCGCGAGTGCATTCATGGTGCGCCACGTCTCCGATCTAAAAGCGCCGAGTCGGCCGAGAGTCCTGATACGGCTGTGCGATCCCCTCCCGTTTGCCCCACCGTGCCCCCCCCCCCTTCCCGGTGGAGGTAGAGCGAACAAAAGAAGTAGGGCAGCGCTCCTGGAGCAGCACTTTCTCTGCAGAGCGGCGGGATTACGGTTCCCGCGGGCGGCGTGGGGGAAACAAAGTACTTTAAAAATGTACTTAGCTAAGCTACAAGTCACAGCGCAACCCCGTACAACAGTCGGCCCCCCGGTGGCATGTCGGCGGAAACGGGGCCAGCCGACCCCAAGGGCCGGGGGTCGGCCTAGACGCCGTTACTCAGCGGCCTGGTGATACCGCGCGAAAATAATGCACTCGTAGGAGTGGCGGGAGGAGGGGGGGGGGGGGTTCCGTGCAGGTTGTGGCGGTTAGGGCTCCATACCGAGGTTCCACCGCAGAGCAGGAATCATTTGGGTGGAGGATGACTCTCTGATTTCCTGCACCACCACCACCCTGTTAGAATAACTGCGGAAATCGTTTGGGTGGAGGACTGACTTTGTACACCAACACCACCACCCTGTCTGGGTCACCGATGTGCGGAAAATAATTTGGGTAGAGGATAACTCTGATTTTCTGAACCGGTGTGACCATGGGGTGGTGGTGGTGCAGAAAATCAGAGAGCCATCCTCCACCCAAATGGTTTTCCACATCAGTGTGACCCTGACAGGGTGGTGGCGGTGGCGAAAAAAAAGAGTCATCCTCCACCCAAATGATTTTCCACATCAGTGTGACTATGGGGTGCTGGTGGTGCAGAAAGTCAAAGCGTTATCCTCCACCCAAATGATTTAATGCACCCCGGTGGCCCCAACAGGGTGGTGGTGATGGTGCAGAAAATCAGTCATCCTCCACCCAAATGATTTTCTTCACCAGTGTGACCCTGACAGTGTGGTGGTGATGGTGCAGAAAATCAGAGAGCCATCCTCCACCCAAATGGTTTTCTGCTGACCCTGACAGGGTGGTGGTGGTGGTAACATGTCACCACCAGCACCACCGTGTGTAACGTGTGTTGCTGGACATCCACCATCCACCACCTTAAGAGACCTAAGTGTGGAACACTCCTCCCCCCCAAACTGCGCACGTTACCCTGGTAACCGCGTGTCATGCGGCGGCTCCATCAGGACCCACTTTGCCGTTCGTGTCGCTCTCCCCGGAGGCGGAGCACAATGGCGGCGCGGCGCAGGGGGGGTGGTGGTGGTGGTGACCAGCCGACCCCAAGGGCCGGGGGTCGGCCTAGACGCCGTTACTCAGCGGCCTGGTGATACCGCGCGAAAATAATGCACTCGGGAGGAGGGGGGGGTTCCGTGCAGGTTGTGGCGGTTAGGGCTCCATACCGAGGTTCCACCGCAGAGCAAGAATCATTTGGGTGGAGGATGACTCTCTGATTTCCTGCACCACCACCACCCTGTTAGAATAACTGCGGTATGGAAAATCGTTTGGGTGGAGGACTGACTTTCTACACCAACACCACCACCCTGTCTGGGTCACCGATGTGCGGAAAATCATTTGGGTGGAGGATAACTCTGATTTTCTGAACCGGTGTGACCATGGGGTGGTGGTGGTGCAGAAAATCAGAGAGCCATCCTCCACCCAAATGGTTTTCCACATCAGTGTGACCCTGACAGGGTGGTGGTGCAGAAAAAAAAAAGAGTCATCCTCCACCCAAGTGATTTTCCACATCAGTGTGACTATGGGGTGCTGGTGGTGCAGGAAGTCAAAGCGTCATCCTCCACCCAAGTGAGTTTCCACATCAGTGTGACCATGGGGTGGTGGTGGTGCAGAAAATCAGAGAGCCATCCTCCACCCAAATGGTTTTCCACATCAGTGTGACCCTAACAGGGTGGTGGTGGTGGCGAAAAAAAAGAGTCATCCTCCACCCAAATGATTTTCCACATCAGTGTGACTATGGGGTGCTGGTGGTGCAGAAAGTCAAAGCGTCATCCTCCACCCAAGTGATTTTCCACATCAGTGTGACCATGGGGTGGTGGTGGTGCAGAAAGTCAAAGCGTCATCCTCCACCCAAGTGATTTAATGCACCCCGGTGGCCCCAACAGGGTGGTGGTGATGGTGCAGAAAATCAGTCATCCTCCACCCAAATGATTTTCTTCACCAGTGTGACCCTGACAGTGTGGTGGTGATGGTGCAGAAAATCAAGGCGTCATCCTCCACCCAAATGGTTTTCCACATCAGTGTGACCCTGACAGGGTGGTGGTGCAGAAAATCAGAGAGCCATCCTCCACCCAAATGATTTTCCACATCAGTGTGACTATGGGGTGCTGGTGGTGCAGAAAGTCAAAGTGTCATCCTCCACCCAAATGATTTTCTGCTGACCCTGACAGGGTGGTGGTGGTGGTAACGTGTCACCACCAGCACCACCGTGTCTAACGTGTGTTGCTGGACATCCACCATCCACCACCTTAAGAGACCTAAGTGTGGAACACTCCCCCCCCCCAAACTGCGCACGTTACCCTGGTAACCGCGTGTCATGCGGCGGCTCCGTCAGGACCCATTTTGCCGTTCGTGTCGCTCTCCCCGGAGGCGGAGCACAATGGCGGCGCGGCGCAGGGGGGGGGTGGTGGTGGTGACAGAAGCGCCGCCGTTCCGTGCAAACTATTTGCACATGCACATGACAGAACCGTCAGCGCGCTTCCCTCGCAGCCAGCGGTGGAGCGGCGGCGCAGCCGCCAGCGGCTGCGCGTCATCTCCATTACGTCGCCTCGCCGGCCTCCGCGCCGCGCCACCGTACCGCGCGCGAGATGACAGTGATCACCGCGAGGCGGCGGCGCGCCCGGCGACAGCTACGCTGATCCGCGCCGAGCGGCCCGAGAGGAAGAGGCATTAGCGTCGGTAATTGCTCCACCATCAGACCATCCACCGCCTTAATGGCCCTGACCTTTAGCGGCCTGAGCGCGGGCGAGGCGAGGCGAAGCGAGGCCTCTGAAAGCCTGAGCGCGGGCGGCGGGTTCGAGAAAAACACACTGATCTCACACACACACACACACACACACACACACACACACACACACACACACACACACACACACACACACACACAAACACACACATGACCTCCACCGCTACGCACCGCCGTCTAATGAGTTTAAACAGAACGTCAACCCTTAAGTCCCCCATGCCTCCAGAATGGAACATCCCACATTCTTTAAAAGGGAACATACCCCCCCCCCCATGTTTCTAAAATGGATCATTCCAGATATTCCTCTAGAATGGACCACACCCCCCTCTTTTCTCTAAAATGGAACATACCCCCATGTTTGTAGAATGGAACATAGCCCCCATGTTTTTAAAATGGAAACTCCCCCCCATGCTTCTAGAATGGAACATGCCGGTGTTTAGCATGTGTTCATAGTGATTGGCATGTTCTCCTCTCAGTGCTAGGGATTCCTGGTTCGAATACCGATCTGGGTGGAGTTTGCATGTCCTCCCCGTGTCCGCGTGGGTTTCTCCGGTTTCCTCCCACAGTCCAAAAACATGGATTTAAGGTGAACTGAATGCTCTAAATTGCCCCATATAGAGTGACCTTTGGCGGCCCAAGCGCGTAGCCGGCAGAAAGCCTGGGCGCACGCTGTGGGTTCGAGACGCACACAGGAAAAACACACACACACACACACACACACACACACACACACACACACACACAAACACACACAAACACACACAAACAAACACAAACAAACACACACATGACCTCCACCGCTACGCACCGCCGTCTAATGAGTTTAAACAGAACGTCCACCCTAAAGTCCCCCATGCCTCCAGAATGGAACATCCCACATTCTTTAAAAGGGAACATACCCCCCCCATGTTTCTAAAATGGATCATTCCAGATATTTCTCTAGAATGGACCACACCCCCCTCTTTTCTCTAAAATGGAACATACCCCCATGTTTGTGAAATGGAAACCCCCCCCCCCCCCCATGCCTCTAGAATGGAACATGCTGGTGTTTAGCATGTGTTCATAGTGATTGGCATGTTCTCCTCTCAGTGCTAGGGATTCCTGGTGCGAATACCGATCTGGGTGGAGTTTGCATGTCCTCCCCGTGTCCGTGTGGGTTTCCTCCGGGTTCTCCGGTTTCCTCCCACAGTCCAAAAACATGGATTTAAGGTGAACCGAATGCTCTAAATTGCCCCATATAGAGTGACCTTTGGCGGCCCAAGCGCGTGGCCGGCTGAAAGCCTGGGCGCACGCTGTGGGTTCGAGACGCACACAGGAAAAAACACACACACACACACACACACACACACACACACACACACACACACACACACAACACACACACAAACACACACATGACCTCCACCGCTACGCACCGCCGTCTAATGAGTTTAAACAGAACGTCCACCCTAAAGTCCCCCATGCCTCCAGAATGGAACATCCCACATTCTTTAAAAGGGAACATACCCCCCATGTTTCTAAAATGGATCATTCCAGATATTTCTCTAGAATGGACCACACCCCCCTCTTTTCTCTAAAATGGAACATACCCCCATGTTTGTGAAATGGAAACCCCCCCCCATGCCTCTAGAATGGAACATGCCGGTGTTTAGCATGTGTTCATAGTGATTGGCATGTTCTCCTCTCAGTGCTAGGGATTCCTGGTTCGAATACCAATCTGGGTGGAGTTTGCATGTCCTCCCCGTGTCCGTGTGGGTTTTCTCCCACAGTCCAAAAACATGGATTTAAGGTGAACCGAATGCTCTAAATTGCCCCATATAGAGTGACCTTTGGCGGCCCAAGCGCGTGGCCGGCTGAAAGCCTGGGCGCACGCTGTGGGTTCGAGATGCACACAGGAAAAAACACACACACACACACACACACACACACACACACACACACACACACACACACACACACATGACCTCCACCGCTACGCACCGCCGTCTAATGAGTTTAAACAGAACGTCCACCCTAAAGTCCCCCATGCCTCCAGAATGGAACATCCCACATTCTTTAAAAGGGAACATACCCCCCCCCCATGTTTCTAAAATGGATCATTCCAGATATTTCTCTAGAATAGACCACACCCCCCTCTTTTCTCTAAAATGGAACATACCCCCATGTTTGTGAAATGGAACCCCCCCCCCCCATGCTTCTAGAATGGAACATGCCGGTGTTTAGCATGTGTTCATAGTGATTGGCATGTTCTCCTCTCAGTGCTAGGGATTCCTAGTTTGAATACTGATCTGAGTTTGCATGTCCTCCCCGTGTCCGCGTGGGTTTCCTCCGGGTTCTCCGGTTTTCTCCCACAGTCCAAAAACATGGATTTAAGGTGAACTGAATGCTCTAAATTGCCCCATATAGAGTGACCTTTGGCGGCCCAAGCACGTGGCCGGCTGAAAGCCTGGGCGCACGCTGTGGGTTCGAGACGCACACAGGAAAAACACACACACACACACACACACACACACAAACACACACAAACACACAAACACACACATGACCTCCACCGCTACGCACCGCCGTCTAATGAGTTTAAACAGAACGTCCACCCTAAAGTCCCCCATGCCTCCAGAATGGAACATCCCATATTCTTTAAAAGGGAACATACCCCCCCCCCATGTTTCTAAAATGGATCATTCCAGATATTTCTCTAGAATGGACCACACCCCCCTCTTTTCTCTAAAATGGAACATACCCCCATGTTTGTGAAATGGAAACTCCCCCCCATGCTTCTAGAATGGAACATGCCGGTGTTTAGCATGTGTTCATAGTGATTGGCATGTTCTCCTCTCAGTGCTAGGGATTCCTGGTTCGAATACCGATCTGGGTGGAGTTTGCATGTCCTCCCCGTGTCCGCGTGGGTTTCCTCCGGGTTCTCCGGTTTCCTCCCACAGTCCAAAAACATGGATTTAAGGTGAACCGAATGCTCTAAATTGCCCCATATAGAGTGACCTTTGGCGGCCCAAGCGCGTGGCCGGCTGAAAGCCTGGGCGCACGCTGTGGGTTCGAGACGCACACAGGAAAAACACACACACACACGCAAACACACAAACACACACACGGGCGACCTTTGCCACATCGCTCCGCCGTCTTAAAGGACCGTCGGTTCTAAGGGGGGGGGGGGGGGGGGGGTGTTATTGGAAGCTGATCTGTTCACCTGGTGGCACGCACCACGGTTACCGTCGGCGTAACGACCCCCGCCGGGTGGCTGGTGGGGGGGGGGGGGGTCATAAATCCAGAGTGGACGGGGGGAGGACGCAGGTCGTAAACGCCGTCGCTCACCTGCCGTTTAATACCGCGTTTCAAGGACCTTTAGGTTCCATTAAAATAATAAAGGTCTTATTAACGAGGCGTGAGGTCATTAAACATGCGCCTCACCCGCTGGCCTCGCGCTCACTTAACATCCAAACATCGTTAAACTTCATTAAATTCACATTAAATCACTGACCACGACTTCACACGCATTTTATAATCGCTGAAGATGCAACATGCACCCCTCCTAATCCTCCAGAATGTAACATCCCACTCAGTTCTCTAGAATGGAACATAATACCCCCCTTTTTCTAGAATGGAATATACTCCACCCATGCTTCTATAATGGAACATTCCACCCAGTTCTCTAAAAGGGTACATACTCCCCCCTGTTTCTAAAATGGATCATTCCATTTTTGCTCTAAAATGGAATGTACCCCCCATGTTTCTAGAATGGAACATACCGTTGGTGTAGTTATTGGCATGTTCTCCTTTCAGCACAGGTGATTCAGGTTCGAATCCCGATCTGGGTGGAGTTTGCATGTCCTCCCCGTGTCCGCGTGGGTTTCGTCCGGGTTCTCCGGGTTCCTCCCACAGTCCAAATACATGGATTTAAGGTGAACTGAATGCTCTCATTGCCCCATATATGATGTGTCACTCCCCAGGAGGAATAATAACCCCCCCCCATCAATGTTACAGATGAGGTCATCTGGTTGATTTTCGGTCGTGTCATGTTGTTGGCACCGGGTGTCCTCGTGGCCCCGGATCGTTCCATTCCGTGTTGCGTAACGTTAATGTAGGATTCATGGAGAACGTTCCGGATGGACAGAGGCACTAACATCACAGACATCCACCAGCCTCCTGCGGCGTATCGACAGCGCGCTCAGAAACGGCGTCCTGTTCGAACCGCGTTCCGTCTCAATGTCCTTTTCAAAGACTTCCCACCGAGTTCCGCGAACACGGTTCTGCGCTTTCATTGGGCTTTATTAGAAAACGCAGGCTCGGCTGATGGTGGATGTAATTGCTTTACTTTTATACAGAGATCCGACCTTGTGGGCGCCGCGGACGCGCCGGAGAGCCAGGTCAACTAAAAAATGAACAGACGCCCAATACGGCGCGGTGAGCGCTCCACCGTAACGGCGTCGTGATGGAAACGGCAGGCAGGCGGGGTGGGGGGGGTGGGGGGTGGGGGGGGGTATAGAACATACCCCACAAGCCCCATGTTTCTAAAATGGAACATTTTAGAATGTTTCTAGAATGGACCATTCCACCTATTACACTACAATGGCACATACCCCCCAATGTTCTGGAATGGAACACACAAACCATGTTTCTAAAATGGACCATTCCACCTATTACTCTACAATGGAACATGGAACATACCCCCCATTTTTCTAGAATGGAAACCCCCCCTCCCTCAAGATTCTAGAATGGAACTTACCCCCATGCTTTACCCCCATGGAATATAGCACCCAGTTCTCTAAAAGGGAACATACCCCCCATGTTCCTAGAATGGACCATTCCACCTATTACTCTAGAACTGAGCATACCCCATGTTTCTAGAATGGAACAGATGGGTGGGGGGGGCCGTCAGTGGTGATCGTGACGCCTCTGTGATGCGTCTGTGACGGGGTACGAGAGTGGGCGGGGCTCATCCGGGGCTCATCGGGAACACAAGGCGGACCTCGCCGGAGAGGAACGGGATCCTGAACGTGCTGCTTGGTGGCGCTGTTCCACCTCCTTTCCTGTTCTCCATGCGTTCCGCGCCTCCTCGTGCGAAGGCTGCATCATCCGAGGCCACGGGTGAGGCGAGAGGCGCGAGGCGAGGGGGCAGGACGTGGGAGGCAGGAACGAGACGGAGCGACCGGGCGAGCGAGGGAACCGGAGAGAGCCGTTCCTCAGTTCAATTTGCGAATGCGGCGGCAGAGCTTTGATCTTTTCCGAATTGGCGCCGCGCCGGCGAGCGTGGACGGGCGATAGCGTTTGGAAACGGCTGATACGGTGCGCGCGAAAAGTCGGAGAGCGTACACGTGAGAGCGCGCGAATGCGTTCGGTCCACAGAGCCCGGAACACTTTGGACGTTGGACAGCGGCTGCTTTTCTCTTGGCAGACATCAAACGAGCGTCCTCTCCTTGCGGCGCCGTCTTCGCGCCCCGCGGCACAGAGGGGGCAGTGTCGCGGCTGATAACGGCCGGCCTCCGCGCCGAGGGAGAGCGCGCGCGGCTCGCTGCGCCCCCGGGGCGAACGGCGGAGTGCGGGGGCTTTTAAACTCCAACCCGCTGCCCGTCGTAACGCTAGAGACTCCATCCGCCTGTCTGGCACCAACAACCACGTCAAGGTCACATCACTACGAACGTTACCCGTCACAAGCCCCGCCCTTATACCATCGCAAGGGAGTGCTAGAGCCTATCCCGGCACTTAATAGAGCAAATTAAGCACAGATAGTCTGTCCCCAATATTATCACAGTGCAGATGCATAGAGGAGAACATGCAAAATCACACAATTTTTTTTATAGGTCAGTTGAGTTCTGTCATCCCAACCTATAGACTATGCTTCGGGCCTTCCCCAAACTATTTGGGAGCATGTGGGAGGAAAGAACGAGACGGAGCGAGTGGGCGAGCAAGAGGGCTAAAGAGACTCGTTCTTTACGCTAGAAACTCCACCCGCCTGTCTGGCACCAACAACCACGTCAAGGTCACATCACTACGAACGTTGCCCGTCACAAGCCCCGCCCTTTTACCATCGCAAGGGAGTGCTAGAGCCTATCCCGGCACTTAATAGAGCAAATTAAGCACAGATAGTCTGTCTATAAGATTATCACAGTGCAGATGCATAGAGGAGAACATGCAAAATCACACAATTTTTTTTATAGGTCAGTTGAGTTCTGTCATCCCAACCTATAGACTATCTTTCGGGCCTTCCCCAAACTATTTGGGAGCATGTGGGAGGAAAGAACGAGACGGAGCGAGTGGGCGAGCAAGAGGGCTAAAGAGACTCGTTCTGTACGCTAGAAACTCCACCCGCCTGTCTGGCGCCAACAACCACGACAAGGTCACAACACTACGAACGTTACCCGTCACACGCCCCGCCCTTTTACCATTGCGAGGGAGTGTTAGAGCCTATCCCGGCACTTAATACAGCAAATTAAGCACAGATAGTCTGTCCCCAACATAATCACAGTGCAGATGCATAGAGGAGAACATGCAAAATCACACAATTTCTTTTATAGGTCAGTTGAGTTTCGTCATCCCAACCTATAGACTATGCTTCGGGCCTTCCCCAAACTATTTGGGAGCATGTGGGAGGAAAGAACGAGACGGAGCGAGTGGGCGAGCAAGAGGGCTAAAGAGACTCGTTCTATACGCTAGAAACTCCACCCGCCTGTCTGGCACCAACAACCACGTCAAGGTCACAACACTACGAACATTACCCGTCACAAGCCCCGCCCTTATACCATCGCAAGGGAGTGCTAGAGCCTATCCCGGCACTTAATAGAGCAAATTAAGCACAGATAGTCTGTCCCCAATATTATCACAGTGCAGATGCATAGAGGAGAACATGCAAAATCACACAATTTTTTTTATAGGTCAGTTGAGTTCTGTCATCCCAACCTATAGACTATGCTTCGGGCCTTCCCCAAACTATTTGGGAGCATGTGGGAGGAAAGAACGAGACGGAGCGAGTGGGCGAGCAAGAGGGCTAAAGAGACTCGTTCTGTACGCTAGAAACTCCACCCGCCTGTCTGGCACCAACAACCACGTCAAGGTCACAACACTACGAACGTTACCCGTCACAAGCCCCGCCTTTTTACCGTCGCAATGGAGTGTTAGAGCCTATCCCGGCACTTAATAGAGCAAATTAAGCACAGATAATATTGTCCCCAATATTATCACAGTGCAGATGCATGGAGAACATACAAAATCACACTATTATATATATTTTTTAAGTTCAGTCAAGTTCTGTCATCCCAACCTCACCTCACCTCACCCCCCCCCCCCCCCCATCTCTTTATAGACTATGCTTCGGGCCTTCCCCAAACTATTTGGGAGCATGTGGGAGGACAGAGTGGGACTCGTTCT
>JAFMOC010000219.1:625000-640000 GCA_019802505.1 Corydoras sp. C115 | reverse complement strand
GGCGTCATTAAACGCACCGCCGGCGTAGCGTCCCAGCGCCGGATTTAATGATCAACCACAGAATCGGACATATAAAGATTTAAAAACAGAAAAGAAATGATTTATATATTTAAATCTGCTCGACCCTGACTCTATATGAATTAATGTTTAAGATGGAATATACCACCTTAACACCATCTCTCACAAACTAGTAATGAATTCCTGATCAGGACGGGGGCGGGACTGCTATCCATGCCAGCCTGGACATGAGGACATCATGAACATGTGGAATCTCTGGAAGATGTGGACGTTCTGTACATCAGGACATCATGGACATGTGGACAATGTGGGACATGTCGAGACTCTGGACTTTTGGACACGCTGGGACATGTGGACACCCTGGGACATGTGGACTCTTTGGGGCATGTGGATATCATGGACATGAGGACACCCTGGACATGAGGACACCCTGGACATGAGGACACTCTGGGACATGTGGGCTCCCTGGGACATGTGGACATGCTGGGCATGTGCATACCCTGGACATATGGTTACTCTGGGACATAAGGACATCCTGGACATGAGGACACTCTGCGACATGTGGACACCCTGGACATGAGGACACTCTGGGACATGTGGACATCCTGGACATGTGGACATCGTGGACATGAGGACACTCTGGGACATGTGGACATCCTGGAAATCATGGACATGAGAACACTCTGAAACATGTGGACACCCTAGACTTCAGGACATCCTGGACATGTGGTTACTCTGGGACATGTGGACATCCTGGACATGAGGACACTCTGGGACATGTGGACATCCTGGACATGTGGACATCATGAACATGAGGACACCCTAGATATAAGGACATCCTGGACATGTGGTTACTCTGCGACATGTGGACATCCTAGACATGAGGACACTCTGGGACACGTGGACACCCTAGACATGTGGACAATCTGGAGACTCTTATTCAGGGCAGATACATAAACACATGGGTCAAAAAGGGATGCAGACATGGGGAGAACATGCAAACTCCACACCATTCTGTCCTCACCGTGCGCTACATTTCGTGAATAAGGTGCGAGCTGCCCCCATACCACCCTGTAACGTGACTCATACTGGCGTCTCTGCAGGACAAACACGGCAGAGTCCACACGTCTCCGCAGCGGTCGGACTGAGCGCCCTCTGCTGGTGGCTCAGGAAATAAAAAGCACCTCGGCGTCAGACAGATCTGAATGTTCAGTCCACAGAACGGTGTCCCGCAGACCGTCTTTCGGCTGCCGCACCCCTCCATCGCCCCAGCAGCCCCACCACCTCACCCCCCCTCCATCCCCCATCAGCCCCAGCAGGGCAGGTAGAGCTCCGGAACTTTCCACTCTGCTGGATTTACACCTCACTGCTGACAGAGCATCTGCCGGCCGCACCGGATTTTTCCATGAATGAGGGGCGCATAATGAGCATAAGCCCCACCCACTTGGTCTCACAAAACATCAAAGATTCCCTTTGATGTTCTGCTCTGAAGAACAAATGTATGGGGGTGACACACAGAACAGTGACCCCTAAAGGCCACCTGGTGCACTGGGCACTGGGCAGATACACCCAGAACAGGGGGGCAATCTATCACTGGGCACACACAGTCACACACTCTATACGGGGCAATTTGGAGCATTAAATTCACCTTGATTCATGTTTTTGGACTGTGGGAGGAAACCAGAGAACCCGGAAGAAACCTACACGGTCACGGGGAGGACATGGAAACATGGATCCCTAGCGCTGAGAGGAGAACATGCTAAACCACTAAGCCATCATGCTGCCCATGTGGCTACATCCATCCATCCATCCATTATCTTCCACTTTATCCTCTACTAAGTTCGCGGGGGGGGGGGGGTTCCCTAGTGCTGAGAGGAGAACATGCTAAACCACCAAGCCACGGAGCCACCAGCTCCTCCCCTAGCGCTCTATATTTTGCATGTTCTTCCCATATGGCATTGATGGATTCTCCACATTTGAAGACAAATTTGCTCTGAGTGAATAGTTTGGGGAAGGCCCTTTTCTATCAGCATGACTATAAGTGTAAGCAAAACCCAGTATTAAAACACCCCCCTCCCCCCCGCCCCCCCCGCCCCTCCAAAAACCCCAGCAAGAGCTTAAACTGCTTTAAACTTTACTTCAAACCCAGCGTCTCCGTCGGGAAGCTCGCAGCCTGCGGCGTTCTGAGGCGTTCTGAGACGTTCTGAAATGTTCTGAGCTGTTCTGAGACGTTCTGAGGCGTTCTGAGACGTTCTGAAATGTTCTGAGGCGTTCTGAGACGTTTTGAAACGTTCTGAGGCATTCTGAGGCATTCTGAAACGTTCTGAGGCGTTCTGAGACGTTCTGAAACGTTCTGAGGCGTTCTGAGGCGTTGTGAGACGTTCTGAAGCGTTGTGAGATGTTCTGAAGCGTTCTGAGACGTTCTGAGGCGTTCTGAGGCATTGTGAGGCATTCTGAGACGTTGTGAGGCGTTCTGAAACATTCTGAGGCGTTCTGAGGCATTCAGAGGCGTTCTGAAGCGTTCTGAGGCGTTCTGAAGCGTTCTGAGGCGTTGTGAGACGTTCTGAGGCGTTCTGAGATGTTGTGAGGCGTTCTGAAACATTCTGAGGTGTTCTGCGGCGTTCTGAGGCATTCAGAGGCGTTCTGAGATGTTCTGATGCATTCTCATGCATTCTGAGGCGTTCTGAGACGTTCTGAAACGTTCTGAGGCGTTCTGAAATGACATGGAGGCGACATGGAGTCTTATCCCAGATTTGAATCCCGAGCTGGGTGGAGTTTGCATGTTCTCCCCATGATAAAGCAGAAGATAATGGATGGATGACTGAATGGTCAACCAGCCACCTGATTGAAATCCGGTAACACGGAGGTTCTGGGTTCTTCTGCACAGAGTTTGGTCTTTGCGGAACTTTCAGGACATCACGGATGTCATGGTTCCGGCCGCAGTTTCTCCGAATCAGCCAATTACAAAGAGGCACCGAGGCGAATCGGACCGCGGCATGGAGACACTCGCTGATTGGCTGTTAATAACTGCGAGCTGTCAGCGCTCAGGTGGTTGGCACCCAGCGTTATGGCGCCCCCTCCTTTTTAATGGCGGCGGCACCGTCTGTTCTCTACATCGTTGTGCGAGTGAGCGGTGGAACGGCGGTGTCGCTGAGGGCGTCGTTACGGCGACCAGCTCCGTTTGTTCGGCCGTTTAATGGAATCAAAGCGACGGGACGTGGAGAGCGTGGTGCGGGAGACTCCGGACGCTGACTCAGCATGTCGGAAAATCACAGAACCCTCGCTGAGTTCTAACGACCACATGGTGATCAACCAATCAGAAGAGGATGGACGGGCCTGGTCCGTATGATCGAATCACGGTAGGGATGAGAAGCGGCAGGTCGCTGGGGGAGGGGGTTCCGCATGCTCGTCAAAGGGAGAACATTTACAGATACACCCACAAGAGGGCACCAATCTGTCACATCCTCATCCTGGAAACCGCCAATTCACTCGAGGACGCATAGCTAGTACGAGAATCGACGTCCTCCCAAGGCCTTCAAGAAGACGACGGTCTAGCGTCAAGGACATGCACCCCGCGGACGCACCGAGTAAAGACGACGTCCTGCCGGAGACGCTGGAAGCCTTCTAGGTGAGGACGGTTCGATATTTATTGAACGATACCCATGGACCCCATGAACCAGGCACGCCTTTTCATCCGTCAATCTTAGTCTGATCGCTGGTTAATGCCACTGCCATCTGACACATGAGGATATGCACCCTGCAGACTAACTGAGTAAAGACGAGGCCGCCGACGTCCTGACGGAGACGCTGGAAGCCTTCTAGGTGAGGACGGTCCAAATATATTGAACGGTACCCCAAAACCGGGGGCGCCTTTCCACCCGTTTGTCTTAGTCTCATCGCAGGTTAACGTCGCCACTGCCATCGACCAAGCCTTTCTGTACGTTCGTCTCAGTCTTAACGCCACTGCCGCCATCTACCATCGTGGACATGCACCCTGCGGACTAACCAAGTAAAGACGAGTCTGATCGCTGGTTACACGCCGCCGCCGCCATCTGGTGTCGTGAACATGCACCACGCAGACTAACCGAGTAAAGACGCGGTCGCCAACATCCTGCCGGAGACGCTGAAGGCTTTCAAGGTGAGGACGGTTCGAAATTTATTTAGCAATGAACCCCATGAACCAGGCGTGTCATTCCGCCCGTCGGTCTCAGTCTTAACGCCACCGCCGCCATCTGATGTTGGAGACATGCACCCCGCGGTAAAGATGAGGCTGCCGTCGTCCTGCCAGAGACGCTGGAAGCCTTCTAGATGAGGACGGTCCAAATTTATGGAACGATACCCATGAACCAGGTTCGCCTTTCCGTCTACTCATCTTAATCTGATCGTCGGTTAATGCCATCGCCGTCTGACGTCGGGGACATGCACCCTGCGAACTTGCCGAGTAAAGACGAGGCGGCCGACGTCCTGCCATCTCCTGCCATTGTAATTACCCAGTGTGGAGGTGTCCTGTTGGGATGGTGATGATAAGCTTTCAAGAGCTGCAGTGCAGGATGGGTAATCATAGTGTTTATGGCTGACTGGTTCACATTCCATCTGCATCGGCGTGAACGCTATTTCCGACCGCGCGTTCCAAAGTTGCGTAATTATGGTGAGAAGTTCAGGAGTTCCCGAAGAACGCAGCAAGAACCTGAGGACTCCCGGAGCATACCCTCGTACCGTGTTGTGGTTTCAGCACCAACAGGGCGGACAGCGGAACCCCGAACAGACCTCCGGTTAATGTAACGTAAATGTAACGTAAATGTAATGTTAATGTAACATAAATGTAACATAAATGTAATGTTAATATAATGTTAATGTAATGTAAATGTAATTTTATTGTAATGTAAACGTAACGTAAATGTAATGTTAATGTAATGTAAATATAATGTTAATGTAATGTTAATGTAACGTAAATATAATGTTAATGCAACGTAAATGTAATGTAAATGTAATGTTAATGTAACGTAAATGTAATGTAAATGTAATGTAAATGTAATGTAAATGTAACAAACATAACATAAATGTAACGTAAATGTTACGTAAACGTAATGTAAATGTAATGTTAATGTAACGTAAACATAACATAAATGTAACGTAAATGTAACGTAAACGTAATGTAAATGTAATGTTAATGTAACGTAACTGTAACGTAAATGTAACGTAAATGTAATGTTAATGTAATGTAAATGTAACATAACTGTAACGTAAATGTAACGTAAATGTAATGTTAATGTAATGTAAATATAATGTTAATGTAATGTTAATGTAACGTAAATATAATGTTAAATATAATGTTAATGTAACGTTAATGTAACGTAAATGTAATGTTAATGTAACGTAAATGTGATGTAAATGTAACGTAAACGTAACGTAAATGTAATGTAAATGTAACGTTAACCTCACACAGTACAGATTCCAGATCCTCTGGTCCAACATCAGTGCCCGGCGTCCGTGAGCCCGTCCTCCTCTGTGTGTACAGTATAGGCCATGCCCCTGAAGTCCCGCAGAACGTCGTCCCCAGGAACGCCGGTCCCGATCCCTTTGTCCGCGTTCTTTTGCGATGGACGGAGCCTTAAATGTTTATGGAGGTTCTCCTTTCAGCGCGCACGTTAATATGTTCGGCAGAGGTTCTCATTATGCCGCGCTATAAAAGGCCCCTTTCAAGAACCGTCCCCAGAGAGCCGCTTCCTCTCAAGGTCCTCGCCGATTCATTTCGAGGCCTTTCTTCTCTCACCCCTGGCTCATATGTTCAAGGTCTAAACGGGGTTCTTTGTAAAGCCGCGTTCCGCCGCGCCGTCCAACCCGAAGCCGCCTCGTTCTCAGGCCGGAAACGACGGACCGCTGTCTAATCATCAGCCGTGAAGAGAGTCACTAATGAGGCCGGCGTTAATTAATCCACCCGGCATGTGCTGGCCTATCCCGTCACGTTCATCCGGCACCTTGAAGGGTTAACCACGCTGCTGGTTCTTAATGGAGGAGGCGCGAGTGCCGGGTGTATGTCGGGGGACGGGCGGGCGACGTGGCAACCTGACGTTCTCGCTCGGCCCGCATCCCGTCGGAGGGACGCTTTCTGGGGAGGCGCCAGAAAGATTCGCCTCCTAGGTGCGAGAGCGCCGCGAATGCCAAAGAACCGCGAATGCATGCCCCTCCCTCCATTAAGGTGCAGATTTTCTGGGTCACAGAGTCGTTCAGTTATTCAGGACGAGAGAGAGAGAGAGCGAGAGAGAGAGAGAACAAACCAGGGTGCAACCACTGTGCCAGTTGGAAGGTTGTGGGTAATTAGCAGTGGGGGGTGCAGGGGGGGGGTGTACGGAGGGGCACGAGGATCCGAAACCGCTGACTGACAGTTTTAAAGTTTCCCAAATGAGTACATCACACGTCCCGCTGAGAAATCACAAGGTACGGCCCTGATTGGCCGATATGATGAATTGCTCCGTTGTATTAATTTCGTGGGGGGTTCCCCATGCCCGTCCAGGGGAGAACGTTTTGGACGCTGGGCAGATACACCCAGGACAGGGGTCAATCTATCACTGGACACACACTCACTCACACAGACACACTCTATATGGGGCAAATTGTAGAATTCAATTCACCTTGATCCATGTTTTTGGACTGTGGGAGGAAACCGGAGAACCCGGAGGAAGCCCACACGGACATGGGGAGAACATGCAAACTCCACCCAGATTGGGATTCAAACCGGAAAACCACTAAGCTATCGTGCCGCCGTATCGCTGGGCACACACTCACTTACGCAGACAAATACACCATACAGGGGCCATTTAGAGCAGCACATTCACCTTGAATTCACGTTTTCAGTGCCAATCTATCACTGGACACACACACACACACACACACACACACACTATATGGGGCAATTTGGAGCATTCAATTTACCTTGAATCCATGTTTTCGGACTGTTCTTGGCTTAGTGGTTTAGCATGTTCTCCTCTCAGCTCTAGGGATTCCCAGTTCGGATCCCAATCTGGGTGGAGTCTCCATGTTCTCCCCGTGTCCCCAAGGGTGTCCTCTGGGTTCTCCGGTTTCCTCCCACAGTCCAAAAAACATGGATCAAGGTGAATTAAATTCTCCAAATTGCCCCATATAGAGTGCATCTGTGTGAGTGAGTGTGTGTCCAGTGATAGATTGCCCCCCTATCCTGGGTGTATCTGCCCAGTGCCCGAAACGTTCTCCCCTGGATGGGCATGAGGAACAACCCCCCCCCCCCCCCACCCACGACCCTAACAGAGGATGAAGCGGAAGATAAAGGATGGATTTTGGTTTATTTTTTAATTTGCTGATTGGCCCCGCCCTCCTCTTTTCGGTTGTAGGAGGTTCGGTTCTCCTCGCTGCTGACGAGGCGCTGGTGAGGGGTGAGGTGTGAGGGGTGAGGGGGCACTTCAGAAGCGTCCTCATTTAGGCCATTTGTTTAAAGCAGAGGCAGAGATGAGGTTCTCTGGCGTCCAACTGTTCCTCCGCTCGGCGAGTTTGCTTACACAAGCGAAAACGCCGAGATTACAACAACACCCCGAAAGAACCGGCTCAGCAGAGCGAGAACCCAACACGTCTGCGGAACCGAGAACCGCCATCAGTCACGCTGTCGCCGCGGCACCGCCCAACTGACAATCATACACACGGCTCCGCTGCGTAGTTACGGACCGGGCGGGGTCCCAAGTTCTAGGGAATTCTTGCCAGAAGCAACAACTGGGTTGAATGGGGCTGCCGATCCTGAGTTTGCGTTTTAACGTCAGTGACGGCGACGCTACGGACGGAGCAACCATCCACGGGTTTCCTCTAACAGTCCAAAAACGTGGATTCAAGGTGAATCGAATTCTCCAAATTGCCCCATATAGAGTGTGCGTGAGTGAGTGAGTGTGTGTCCAGTGATAGATTGCCCCCCCTTGTCCTGGGTGTATCTGCCCAGCGCTCGAAAAGTTCTCCCCCCCCCCCCCCCCCCCCCCCGCGACCCTAGTAGAGGATAATCAGATGAGAGGTGGCATGATGGTTTAGTGGTTTGGCATGTTCTCCTCTCAGCGCTGGGGATTCCCGCTTCGAATCCCAATCTGGGTGGAGTTTCCATGTTCTCCTCGTGTCCGCGTGGGTTTCCTCCGGGTTCTCCGGTTTCCTCCCACAGTCCAAAAACATGGATCAAGGTGAATCGGATTCTGCAAATTGCCCCATATAGAGTGTGTAAGTGAGTGAATGTGTGCCCAGCGATAGATTGCCTTCCTGTCCTGGGTGTATCTGCCCAGCGCCCGAAACGTTCTCCCGTAGATGGGCATGGGGAACCCCCCTTGCGACCCTAGTAGATGACTAAGTGGAGGATAATGAGATCAGATGTGGCATGATGGCTTAGTGGTTTAGCATGTTCTCCTCTCAGCGCTGAGGATTCCCACTTTCGAATCCCAATCTGGGTGGATTTTGCATGTTCTCCCCGTGCCCGCGTGGGTTTCCTCCGGGTTTTCCGTTTTCCTCCCACAGTCCAAAAACATGGATTCAAGGTGAATTGAATACTCCAAATTGCCCCATACAGAGAGTATGTGTGAGTGAGTGTGTGTCCAGTGATAGATTGCCCCCCCTGTCCTGGGTGTATCTGCCCAGCGCCCAAAACGTTCTCCCCTGGATGGGCATGCGGAACCCCCCCCCCCCGACCCTAATAGAGGATAAAGCTGAAGATAATGGATGGAACGCTGATCGAGGTAATCACGTGACTCTGCGTTTTACGGTCGATGCGACGGGACCTTCGAACGCTATCAAAATCCAATTTAGGGTTTTTACGAGCAGAGGAACTCCACGTTCCACGTTCTCTCGCTCGGAACGTATTCGTTGACGTAAATCTATATTTAAGGCATTTCTGTAAATAAAAGCGTCTTTCCCTTTAGCCTCGTTAAGCGCCCAGCCGCCGTCCCGACGCTCAGCCGCCGCGTTCTCAGGTGCACGGTGCCGCGCGGCGAGCCGAAACTCATTTCCTGTTTACCGGGTGCCAGCGTGTGTCCCGGGGCCGGGGGCAGCCCCCCCGACGGGTGACTTTTCCATGCCTTTTGATGGCGCCGGCGCGAGAGGCCTCTTTCATGAGCCCTTCCTCCTCCGGGCCCCGGGGACAGAGAGTTGCAACGGCTGCCTGGGTGAAATATACGAACGAGGCGGCGAAAGGAACCTTTTAGAACCGGGGCGGGGGGGTGTTTGGGATATGAAAGGAACCGCAGTAGGAGGCTGAATCACATTTACAGTTCTTGGAGAGAGCTACGGACGTTCCAACGTTTTGAAGGAATCCCATGCAGAACCTGACGTCATGCGGGCATGGGGCCTATCCCGGTCATCACTAAACACTGATACAGGTTTAAGCGCAGTTAGAAGACGATGATATTTAAATATGAATTGCGATGGGGATTCCCGGTTCGAATCCCAATCTGGGAGCTTTTTGAAAAATTTTATGCTCCAAATTGCCCCATAGAGAGTGTGTGTGTGTGTCTGTGTGAGTGAGTGTGCCCAGTAATAGATTGACACCCAGTCCTGGTGTTGCCGAAACGCTCTCCCATGGATGGGTATAAGAACCCCCCCAACCCCCGTGACCCTAGTAGAGGATTAAACAGAAGATACTGTATGGATGGATAATTGCTGAGTGTTGGGTCATTATATACCCGTTCTCCATGTATCCCTGCGATCCTGCTTAACCCCCACCGTGCCGCCCCATGAATCCTTCAGCCCGTCCTAGGTATTTCAGCGTTCTAACACTCGGCAGGAGAGAGCAGTCGTACACTTTCGGCCAGACCCCCTGCACGGGCGGGGGTGGGGGGGCAAGGTGTTCTAATCCACAGTCTGTCACCAGGGGGAAACCTCGAGAACCCGGAACAGGATCAGTCGCATGCTGCGATGATGGAACTGCACGTGGAGCCCCCACCACCACCACCTCCTCCACCCCCCCTCCCGCCACCTCCCAAAACCCTTCTCTAGAACGTTCTCTTTCATTTCAACTCTAATCTCTAAGAACACACACTCCTGTTCCGCAGTGTTTGGGCGGTGACTCACGCCCCCCCTCCCCCCCTCTCTCTCTAATTCCAATAATTATATTAGCTCTCAGCTCCAGATCTCTCGGCGCGATGTGTTGGTAATATGCGAGTGGCATCGCGCCACGCGCCAGGAATAGAACCCGGAGCAGCGTGAGCGTGCTGGATCGGGCGTGGTAGAGGAACGAACGCGCGAGGTTGGGCGTCGGTCGCAGCGTTATTTCAAAAACCTAAAATAAACCTCCAAAAAAACATCGGAACCTCCAGAGCGTCGCGGGATTTCAACTCTCTCAAAGGGAATCCGGCCCAATTTATGCAATTTATACAGGTTTTAATGCAGTATTAGGAGTGTAAGCGGGCCTAGGACCATTCCCTGAGGATCACCCATTCAAAAAACAAATGAATAAAACCGAGAAAACCTTAGTTAGCACCTGTGCCTCCTGGCGGTAGGGAGTCCTGGTTCGAATCCCAATCTGGGTGGAGTTTGCATGTTCTCCCCATGTCAACGTGGGTTTCCTCAGAGTTCTCCGGTTTCCTCCCACAGTCCAAAAACATGGATTCAAGGTGAATTGAATTCTCCAAATTGCCCCATATGGAGTGTGTGAGTGAGTGTGTGTCCAGTGGACCCCCCTCCCCCCCCCCCCCCGTGACCCTAGTAGAGGATAAAGTGGAAGATAATGGATGGATGTTTCATGTAACGGCGGCACGGTGGCTTAGTGGTTTAGCATGTTCTCCTCTCAGCGCTGGGAATTCCCAGTTCGAATCCCAATCTGGGTGGAGTTTACATGTTCTCCCCTGTTCTGTTCTGGGTGTATCTGCCCAGCACCCAAACATTCTCCCCTGGATGGGCATGGGGAACCACCACCATCTCCCCCACCTCCTCCACCCCCCCCATCTCCCCCACCTCCTCCTCCCCCCTCCCCCCACTTTCCACACCCCTCCCACTTGCGTACTTCAGGAAGGCGGAGGGCTGCAGACCGAGTGGAATGATTGAACCACAAGAACCTGGAGACAAATGAAATCTGAAGTACCCGAAACGCAGAGAGGCTGTTACGTCTCTGGTTCCCTTCCCAACTATGAGGGACAAAAGTATCAGGACGCCTATTCAATCCACCTGCTGGAGCGTCCTGTTCCCAACGGACCGGTCCCCCACTTTTGCGGCCATTGACGTTCCCGCTTAGGGAACAAGGGTTGTACAGGCAGAACGGTGGACGTGAGAGTCTGTCCCCTTCGTCCAGAGGAGCATCTGTGAGGACACCGGTTCACACATTGGGACGTGTGTGTCCTGAGACTTTTGTCCATGTAGTATACATGACCAGCAATGTCCTTAATACCCTAATAACACAGGTCCCCTGGGAGCCCGTCTTCATGTTTACGTTGTGTGCTCTGTACAGCCATTAAAGTCCCTGTTTCTCGGAAAAAGAGTTGGACGGGTGGACGGGGTGGATATGGGAATCTATCCCTTTAATACCACAGGTCCCTTGGGAGCCTGTCTTCATGTTTACGTTGTGTCCTCTGTACAGCAACTAAAGTCCCCGCTTAGGGAACAAGAGTTGGACAGGTGGACGTGGGAATCTGTCCCTTTAATACCACAGGTCCCAGTATGGGGACAAAAGTATCAGGACGCCTCTGCAATACACCTGCTGGAACGTCCTGTTCTCATCGGGCCACTTTGGCGGCCAATAACGTTCCCGATTTTGGGAACAAGAGTTGGACGGGTGGACGTAGGAGTCTGTCCCCTCCGTCCAGAAGAGCATCCGTGAGGTCAGACACCATTTGTGTGTCCTGAGACTTTTGTCCATGAAGGACACTTGACCAGTGATTGAGAGTCCTTAATTCCTTAATACCACAGGTCCCCTGGGAGCCAGTCATCATGTTCACGTTGTGTCCCCCCCACCCCCCCCTAAATCCCACCCCGTGATTGGTCTTTATTGCTCTTTGAAGCTCCCCCCCCCCCCCAATCGCTCCATCTGCTTTATGAGCTGGCGACAGATCCGCCAACCGACAGACGACTCCGAACCCGAGCCAGGCTGCCGTTCTGAGTCCTCTCCCGTCACACATACCGCCCCCCCCCCACCACACTGTCAACCGCTCCTGCGGCGCGTGTTTGCGGCCCTCTCAACCAATCACCTGCTCCCTGTGGCAGCGGATCTTAATCAGGACGCGACTGGAGCGGGGACCCGAGCGTGTCGTCGGCCCGGATCAATCAGAGATACAGAGATAATGCCGGGATAGGAACGAGTTCCGACTGTCAGCGGCGCCGGCAGGAAAGCCGCTGAATCCTGCAGCCTGCCGCAGAACACCGACGCTTCTGTGACACGCCGCCATCTTCCATCCAACGCTCCGCCCTCGCCCCACTCACACAGATCTCCACAAACACCCACTCACTTACACCATATGGGGCAATTTAGAGCAGTCAATTCACCTTGAATTCACATTTTTCCAGGTTCGAATCCCAATCTGGGTGGAGTTTCTTGTTCTCCCCGTGTCCGTGTGGGTTTCCTCCGGGTTCTCCGGTTTCCTCCCACAGTCCAAAAACATGGATTCAAGGTCAATTGAATGCTCCAAATTGCCCCATATAGAGTGTGTCTGTGTGAGTGAGTGTGTGTCCAGTGATAGATTGGCTTCCTGTCCTGGGTGTATCTGCCCAGCGCCTGAAACATTCTCCGCTGGATGGGCATGGGGAACCCCCCATGGATGGATGGATGTTGTTGTGACGATATTAAGCAGCGCCAACGTTCGCCAATTCATTAATTGTATCGTTTTCAACCGCGATTAATTGTTACGTCCCGGGACGACGACGGTATCTCCTGCCTCCAGCTTACCCGAGTCACTTACCCTCAGAACCCTCAGTCCTGGGGTCCTCACCGCCAGGAATGGAACCCTGGTTGCTGCGAGGTGACGGGTGCGTCTCCACGCCGCCCACCCAAAACGTTTCACTTCGCGTCTATTAACATCACGAGAGAGTCATCTGAGAAGCCGCTCGTAGTCGGAACCCGGTGCTCCGAGGGCTGAGCGCTGGCACGGTGCTCGAGCAGCAGATGGTCGGCGCTGGAGCTCAGCGCTCCTCGCACTCTGAAGGGAGGGGCAACCTGAAGAGCCAGAGATCTGAAGCTGTGAGCCAAGAAGATCCCTCACTTCAGACGAATAACCCCGACTCATCAGTCTCTCGCCCCCCCCATCTCTCTGTCGCCCTCTCTGTGGTCCGACCTGTCCCTGGTCCACTCCTAACCCTCGTAACGTCTTCATCAGAACCATGTTACAAGTGAGATAAATCGTCGTCTCAATCGCCTTAGAACCTGATTTGGGGAGCAGAGCTGGTGAAGGAACCATAGTGGTTCCCACCAGGTGAAGATCTGCCTGTTGGGCTCCATCTGCATCCCATACTCTCTTGGTTCCGCAGCTCATTTCATTATTTTGATGACTCGGTTCTCTACTAGGAACCCGTGAGTTCTCCGTGCTCATCCAGGGGAGAACGTTTCAGGCGCTTGGCAAGTAGATCCAGGACAGAACGCCAATTCAGCACCGGCACTGGTTTCATTAAAGATTTTAAGTTCCACGTAGAACTATTAACACCCCAATATGATAGTACAGTTAACCAAAAACCATCAGGATAGGACAGCTAACCAAGAACCATCGGAATAGGACAGTAAAGCAAGAACCATCGGGATAGAACAGCAAAGCAAGAACCATCAGGATAGGACAGTGAACGGGAACAGTTGAGAACCCCTGGGACAGGAGACCTTCAAGCCCACAAGGTTCCGCCGGAACGTTTAGGCGGCGCTGACATTATACCTCAGCGTTGAGGTGTTATTATCGTTATTGTTTTCAAAGGGAAAGCTTTAGTTGTTTAGAGGCGCAGGGTTCCGGCAGTCTGACATGGTATTTCAGATGTCCCTGCACTCACGTTAACGACGGAACGCGGGACGTCTCCAACGCCGACTGACATTTACACAACTCGCATTAAAACCTCATCAACTCACCATCATTCAGACCCAATCCCACGAGACGCCGAGGCGGCAAGGTTAATGTCTCCGAGTGCAGATCGCACCTCAACCACGACCTCGACCTCCAACCTCGACCTCCAACCTGGACCTCCAACCTCGACCTCCAACCTCGACCTCCAACCGCGACCTCAGTCTATGGAACAGAACCAAGAGAACGAAGCAGCAGCAGCAGCAACCCGCCTAAAACGTGTCATGGACCTGCCAAGAATGTGTCCACTACCTGCCCAGAATGTTTCCGCAACTCGCCCAGAACATACCTGTGACCTGCCCAGAACTTGTCCGCAACCCACCCAGAACATACCTCTGACCTGCTCAGAAATTGTCCACTACCCGCCCAGAACGTGTCTGCCACCTGCCCAGAACTTATCCACTACCCACCCAAAATGTGTCCTGGACCTGTCCAGAATGTGTCCACTAACCTCTCAGAATGTGTCCACTACCCGCCCAGAGCGTTTTCGCACCCTGCCTAAAACGTGTCTGCGACCTGCCCAGAAATCGTCCACAACCCACCCAAAATGTGTCAGTGACCTGCCCAGAACTTGTCCACTACCCGCCCAGAACGTTTCTGCAACCCGCCTAAAACATATCTGTGACCTGCCCAGAACTTGTCCACTACCCACCCAAAATGTGTCCTGTACCTGCCCAGAACTTGTCCACTATCTGCCCAGAACGTTACCGCAACCCACACAAAATGTGTCATGGACCTGCCCAGAACTTGTCCACTACCCACCCAAAATGTTTCCGGGACCTGCCCAGAACTTGTCCACTATCCACCCAGAATGTTTCCACTACCCGCCCAAAATGTGTCCTGGACCTGCCCGGAACTTGTCCACTACCTGCCCAGAACGTTTCCACAATCCGCCCAGAACGTGTCTGAGACCTGTCCAGAAATTGTCCACTATCCACCCAAAATTTGTCCTGGACCTGCCCAG
>JAFMOC010000219.1:602500-620000 GCA_019802505.1 Corydoras sp. C115 | reverse complement strand
ACGGATCAGCAGGGACGGGGGGGACGGGGGACGGGGACAGATGGCGGCCGCCGTTTGTTTAAGGCCGCGTTCCGAGTACGGATCGGGGTTCTGATTCACTCCGAGCTCCATTAATAATACGGCGAAGCTAGAACGCCCACACACCAGCTGTGGGTTTCCTCCCACAGTCCAAAAACATGGATTCAAGGTGAATGCGCTGCTCTAAGTTGCCCCTATATAGTCTGTGTGGCGTTTGCATGTTCTCCCTGTGTCTACTCCGGTTTCCTCCCACAGTCCAAAAATATGGATTTAAGGTGAATGGGATGCTCTAAATTGCCCCTATATAGTCTGTGTGGCGCTTGCATGTTCTCCCTGTGTCTACTCGGGTTTTCTCCTGGTTCTCCGGTTTCCTCCCACAGTCCAAAAACATGGATTCAAGGTGAATGGGCTGCTCTAAGTTGCCCCTATTAAGTCTGTGTGGCGTTTGCATGTTCTCCCTGTGTCTACTCCGGTTTCCTCCCACAGTCCAAAAATATGGATTCAAGGTGAATGGGATGCTCTAAATTGCCCCTATATAGTCTGTGTGGCGCTTGCATGTTCTCCCTGTGTCTACTCGGGTTTCCTCCTGGTTCTCCGTTTTCCTCCCACAGTCCAAAAATATGGATTCAAGGTGAATGGGCTGCTCTAAGTTGCCCCTATATAGTCTGTGTGGCGTTTGCATGTTCTCCCTGTGTCTACTCGGGTTTCCTCCGGGTTCTCCGGTTTCCTCCCACAGTCCAAAAATATGGATTCAAGGTGAATGGGCTGCTCCAAGTTGCCCCTATATAGTCTGTGTGGCGTTTGCATGTTCTCCCTGTTTACTTGGTTTTCCTCCTGGTTCTCTGGTTTCCTCCCACAGTCCAAAGATATGGATTCAAGGTGAATGAGCTGCTCTAAGTTGCCCCTAAATAGTCTGTGTGGCGTCTGCATGTTCTCCCTGTGTCTACTCGGGTTTCCTCCGGGTTCTCCGGTTTCCTCCCACAGTCCAAAAATATGGAGTCAAGGTGAATGGGCTGCTCTAAGTTGCCCCTATATAGTCTGTGTGGCGTTTGCATGTTCTCCGTGTGTCTGCGTGGGTTTCCTCTGGGTTCTCCGGTTTCCTCCCACAGTCCAAAAATATGGATTCAAGGTGAATGGGCTGCTCCAAGTTGCCCCTATATTGTCTGTGTGGCGTTTGCATGTTCTCCCTGTGTCTACTTGGGTTTCCTCCGGTTTCTCCGGTTTCCTCCCACAGTCCAAAAACATGGATTCAAGGTGAATGGGCTGCTCCAAGTTGCCCCTATATAGTCTGTGTGGCGTTTGCATGTTCTCCCTGTGTCTGCGTGGGTTTCCTCCGGGTTCTCCGGCTTTCTCCCACAGTCCAAAAACATGGATTCAAGGTGAATGGGTTGCTCTAAATTGTCCCTATATAGTCTGGGTGGCGTTTGCATGTTCTCCCTGTGTCTACTCGGGTTTCCTCCGGGTTCTCCGGTTTCCTCCCACAGTCCAAAAATATGGATTCAAGGTGAATGGGCTGCTCTAAATTGCCCCTATAAAGTCTGTGTGGCGTTTGCATGTTCTTCCTGTGTCTGCGTGGGTTTCCTCCGGGTTCTCCGGTTTCCTCCCACAGTCCAAAAATATGGATTCAAGGTGAATGGGATGCTCTAAATTGCCCCTATATAGTCTGTGTGGCGTTTGCATGTTCTCCCTGTGTCTACTTGGGTTTCCTCCGGGTTCTCCGGTTTCCTCCCACAGTCCAAAAACATGGATTCAAGGTGAATGGGCTGCTCCAAGTTGCCCCTATATAGTCTGTGTGGCGTTTGCATGTTCTCCCTATGTCTACTTGGGTTTCCTCCGGGTTCTCCGGTTTCCTCCCACAGTCCAAAAATATGGATTCAAGGTGAATGGGATGCTCTAAATTGCCCCTATATTGTCTGTGTGGCGTTTGCATGTTCTCCCTGTGTCTACTTGGGTTTCCTCCGGGTTCTCCGGTTTCCTCCCACAGTCCAAAAATATGGATTCAAGGTGAATGGGATGCTCTAAATTGCCCCTATAAAGTCTGTGTGGCGTTTGCATGTTCTTCCTGTGTCTGCGTGGGTTTCCTCCGGGTTCTCTGGTTTCCTCCCACAGTCCAAAAATATGGATTCAAGGTGAATGGGATGCTCTAAATTGCCCCTATATAGTCTGTGTGGCGTTTGCATGTTCTCCCTGTGTCTACTTGGGTTTCCTCCGGGTTCTCCGGTTTCCTCCCACAGTCCAAAAACATGGATTCAAGGTGAATGGGCTGCTCCAAGTTGCCCTTATATAGTCTGTGTGGCGTTTGCATGTTCTCCCTGTGTCTACTCGGGTTTCCTCCGGGTTCTTCGGTTTCCTCCCACAGTCCCAAAATATGGATTCAAGGTGAATGGGCTGCTCTAAATTGCCCCTATATAGTCTGTGTGGCGTTTGCATGTTCTCCCTGTGTGTACTTGGGTTTCCTCCAGGTTCTCCGGTTTCCTCCCACAGTCCATAAACATGGATTCAAGGTAAATGGGCTGCTCTAAATTGCCCCATACAGTCGGTGTGTAACTTTGCATGTTCTCCCCATGTCCGCGTGGGTTTCCCGTGTTCTCCTCTCAGGTTCTGATCCCAATCTGAGTGAAGTTTGCATGTTCTCCTAATGTCTGTGGGGGTGGGCAGATGGCGGCCGCCGTTTGTTTAAGGCCGCGTTCCGAGCCTGGATCGGGGTTCTGATTCACTCCGAGCTCCAATAATAAGAAGAAGCAGCGATGGAGAACGCCCACACACCAGCTTTAGAACCTTCAGCCTGCCGCCCAGAGCAGGCCTCAGCGACTGACTCACAATCGGCATCCCAGTTCATCCCAGAGTTCCATAGTGTATATGATGCCGTCCACGTCACGGGCCTTCCCTAATCTGTTAAGTGTATACTAGGGGTGAGCTGCAATATTCGCTGATTCGACGATTCGATTCGGAGAACCGTAGTCGACTATGAACCTCATAGTCGAATGTACCATTTTGACCACATGGGGGCACCCATGGCTGCTGCTAAGCATTAGTTTTTACACGAAATGTCTTTGTTTTCGTTATATATATAGCCTTTTGTCAAATAAAACTCATTGATCTGAGTGTTTTAGGTTTTTCCTTTGAAGTGGAAAAAAGTCCAGAACGGGGATCCCATTTACGGTGCTCTAGAAAAACAAGTAAAATATAAAAAAAAATCTTTTTTAAAAACCACGCTTATAGCGCCATCTTGTGGTGAAAATTTTAACTGATTGGACTATCAGTCGACTATAGGGAAAATCTGACGAATCAGATTCGACTATGAAAATCCTTAGTTGAAGACAGCCTTAGTGTATACAGATGTGACCATGTGACCATCATGGGCTGTGTTCCAATACTTTGACCTACGTAGTCTATTTTTAAATTGGTTTTAAAACATGCAGCGGCGTAGTGCTTTAGCATGTTCTCCTCTCAGTGCTGGGGATCCAGGTTTGAATCCTGAACCTGGTGGTTTATATGTTCACAGGGGTTTTCTCCCACAGTTTAAAAACATGGATTTAAGGTGAATGGGCTGCTCTAAATTGCCCCTACATAGTCATTGTGTAAGTTTGCATGTTCTCCCTATGTCTGTTGGTTTCCTCTGGGTTCTCGGGTTTCCACCCACAGTCCAAAAACATGGATTCAAGGTGAATGGGCTGCTTTAAATTGCCCCTACATGTCTGTTGGTTTCCTCTGGGTTCTCGGGTTTCCTCCCACAGTCCAAAAACATGGATTCAAGGTGAATGGGCTGCTCTAAATTGCCCCATATAGTCAGTGTGTAAGTTTGCATGTTCTCCCCATGTCTACTTGGGTTTCCCGTGTTCTCCTCTCAGGTTCTGATCCCAATCTGGGTGAAGTTTGCATGTTCTCCCTGTGTGTACTTGGGTTTCCTCCAGGTTCTCCGGTTTCCTCCCACAGTCCAAAAACATGGATTCAAGGTGAATGGGCTGCTCTAAATTGCCCCTATATAGTCTGTGTGTGTCCAGTGATAGATTGCCCCCCTGTCCTGGGTGTATCTGCCCAGCGCCCGAAACATTCTCCACTGGATGGAGAACCCCCCCCCCGGCGACCCTAGTAGAGGATGAAGCTAAAGATGATGATTAAAGCAGCAGTGTTCTAATCTTAATCTGTCCTCAGTCCTCAGTAGAACCGGTCCGTTCCTGTTCCCGTTCCTTTGGAACCTCCGGCTCACGTTCCGAGTCCCTGTTTTCTGGTTTCTGGCCGAGCTCGGATGCAGAGCCGCACCGGTCCGCAGACCTGTCGTTCCAAACTGTCTGCGGATCGTCCGCACGACGCCGAACCCAGAACCGCAACCTGAGGGTTCTCCATTTCAGACGGCGCACCGAGCGCCTTTTCAAAATGGCTGCCCGGCACCGGCGCAGACGCCCACGCGCAGCGCCGGGAGATGAAACGGCGGGAGCGGGCGCTTTGAAGTTCGGACTCGTTTTGTTTTCCCGGGCGCGACGGAACGGAACAAGATAAAGAGCGCCGGCTGCGTCTGCGGAACCACCGCCGCCGCGTGGACCGGCAACACGAAGGGAACCGCGCCGCGTTCTCCGGAAGATGGAGATCAGGTGACGGAGGCAGGTTCTCCGGAAGATGGAGATCAGGTGACGGAGGCACGCTCTCCGGAAGCCAGCGGGAAGGAAGCTGGAGATCAGGTGACGGAGACAGACGCGATACGCTGGACTCTGCAGGTGGAGAGCTTCAGCTTGCCGGGTTCTCCGTTTTCCCTGCAGAACCCGATTGATCACATGTTCTTTGTTGTTACGGTTCGGTCCTCATCTCTGACCACGGAACCGTCACATGACCAAGCGGAACCCATTACCGCCCACGGAACCACAGACGGAACCACAGACGGAACATCGATCAGGTGGGACGAGAGAGGGCGGGGCTTAAAGCCCAGAACCTCCACCCCGCGATTCTTTCACGTTAACACACAACCTGGACGGCACGGCGGTTGGCATGTTCTCCGTTCAGCACTGGGGATCCAGGTTCGAATCCCAATCTGGGTGGAGTTTGCATGTCCTCCCCATGTCAGCGTGGGTTTCTTCCGGGTTCTCCGGTTTCCTCCCACAGTCCAAAACATGGATCAAGGTGAATTCGAGTGCCATTCTATCACTGGACACACACCCCCTCACACAGAGACACTATTTGGGGCAATTTATAGCAGCTAATTCACCTTGAATCCACGTCTTTGGACTGTGGGAGGAAACCGGAGGAAACCAACATGGACACGAGGAGAACATGCCAAATCTGCTACACCACCAAATAATGAATTCTTCCTTGGGATAGCATGGTGACTTAGTGGTTTAGCATGTTCTCCTCTCAGCGCTGGGGATCCAGGTTCGTAACCCCAAGCCGGGTGGAGTTTGCATGTTCTCCCCGTGTCCATGTGGGTTTCCTCCGTGTTCTCCGGTTTCCTCCCACAGTCCCAAAACATGGTTTCAAGGTGAAATGAATGCTCCAGATTGCCCCATATAGAGTGTGTGTGTTTGTGTGTGTGTGAGTGAGTGTGTGCCCAGCGACAGACATGGAGGCGGTTCCCCATGGCTTAGTGGTTTGGCATGTTCTCCTCTCAGCACTGGGGATCCAGGTTCGGAACCCCAATCTGGGTGGAGTCTCCATATTCTCCCCGTGGGTTTCCTCCAGGTTCTCCGGTTTCCTCCCACAGTCCAAAAACGTGGATTCAAGGTAAATCGCCTGCTCAAAATTGCCCCATGTAGTATGTGTGTGTCTTTGTGAGTGAGTGTGTGTCCAGTGATAGATTGCCCCCCCAGTGCTGGGTGTATCTTCCCAGCGCCTGCAGCCGGCGTCATGAAAATGATTAAGTGCGGTGTCCGAAAACCTCGCCCCGAACACCTCACAACCCCCCACCTCACCCCCCTCCCCCCCTCCCCCACCCCCCGCTCCTCACAGACGGCACGGAACCCAAAAAAAAAAAGCAGATATGGGAGTGAAAGCCGTTTCCCTGACAGCTCGTCTCCGCTGATTGTTTCTTCGCGCCCCGCCGTCCTGACGGCTGCAGCCTCACCTCCTCACATCCCATCATCCCTCACGGCGTCCTCGCCGCTCGCTATAAATAACCCCCTCATGACGCCTCTCCTTTGTATCCTCACCGCGGTGGAACCCGTGGACCCGACCCGGTGAACGGGTTCCGGACTCCTTTCGTGGTTTGCAAACACAGAGGGCGATGAACGAACGCGCCGGTAAATCGGACCGCGGACTCCCGGCGGGCGTCTCCCGGCGGCGCGAGGTGCGAATGAGGCTGTTTGCCCCACGCCTGCCCTCTCTGCAGCGCAGAGTCCAGATTGCCCCCGAAGGAGTTCACGAATAGCGCCGTCTTTACGGCCGGCTGCGTTTCAGTCCACCACAATTACCGTACACCGGGGGGGTGGGGGGGGAGGGGGGGCGTAGGGGGGTGGTTTGTAAAGGTGCGCGTTCCTCAATCGACCCGGATTACAGCCTCCCATCATCATCATCATCATCACGGGATAAAATCACACGCCATTGTGCTCGCGCCGGGAGGGCGTGATTATAAAAAGGGGTTTCGGGCGCCACGGCCAATCAGGAGCCGGCGCTCGCGCAGTCCAATCAGATCTGTTTATTCCAAACAAGAGGAGCCCGTGGGGACTATTGGAGAACGTTACCTCTGTTTGGTGATCAGTATGGGTCTTCAAACATAAAGGAACCATGCTTAATATAAGTGTATGATGGCATACAGGAACCTTTTGTTAGTTCCTAGAACTATTGCTAGAAGTACCCTTATTTTAGTGATCAATATGGGTGTATGGTGCCTAATCAAAATGCCAACAGGAACCTTTAATTAGTTCCTAAGAACTATTGGAGAAGGTACCCCCTGGTTTGTCATCAGTATGTAATGCCCACAGGAACCTATAAATTAGTTCATAGAACTGTTGAAAAAGTACCCCTATTTCAATGATCATTATGGGAATTTAATCATAAAGGAACAATTCTTAATATAAGTGTATGGTGGCTAATTAAAATGCCAACAGGAACCTTTAATTAGTTCCTAGAACTATAATACCCCCCTGTTTGGTGATCAGTATGGATCTTGAAACATAAAGGAACCATGCGTAAAAAAAAGTGTACGGTGAGTGAAGGAAAAGCCCACAGGAACCTTTAATTAGTTCCTAGGAACTATTGGAGAAAGTACCCTTAGTTTAGTGATCAACATAGGTCTTTAATCATAATGGAACTTAATATAAGTGCATGGTGACTAATCAAAATGCCAACAGGAACCTTTTGTTAGTTCCTAGAACTATTGGAAGAAGTACCCTTATTTTAGTGATAAATATAGGTCATTAATCATAAAGGAACTTTCCTAGAAAGGAATCAGTTCCTAGAACTATTGGAGAAAGTACCCCCTGTTTTGTGATCCATATGGGTCAGGAACTTTCAATTAGTTCCTAGAACTATTAGGAAAAAAAGTACCCTTAGTTTAGTGATCACTATAGGTCTTTAATCATAAAGGAATCATCTTTAATAAATGTGTATGGTTCCTAATCAAAATGCCAACAGGAACCTTTAATTGGTTCCTAGAACTATAGAAGAATTGCCCTTATTTCAGTGATCAATGTAGGTCATTAATCATAAAGGAACTTAATATAAGTGTATGGTGACTAATCAAATTGCCAAGAGGAACCTTCAATTAGTTCCTAGAACTATTAGAAAAAAAGTACCCTTAGTTAAGTGATCAATATAGGTATTGAATTATAAGGGAACCATTCTTAATATAAATGTATGGTGACTAATGCCCACAGGAACCTTTAATTAGTTCCTAGAACTATTAGAAAAAAGTACCCTTAGTTCAGTGATAAATGTAGGTCTTTTCTTATGAAGGAACTTAATATAAGAGTATAGCGACTAATCAAAATGCCCACAGGAACCTTCAATTAGTTCCTAGAACTATTAGAAAAAAAGTACCCTTATTTTAGTGATCAATGTAGGTCTTTAATTATAAATGAACCATTGTTAATATAAGTGTATGGTGACTAATCAAAATGCCCACAGGAACCTTCAATTAGTTCCTAGAACTACAGAAACAATTACCACCTTTTTTGTGATCCGTATGGGTCAGGAACCTTCAAATTAGTTCCTAGAACTATTAGAACATTGGAACAAGGGGCTGCAGGGCTGCAAGGATGCTGGGACCCCGCCCTCCCTCCCTCCAGATGCCGTTATTAATTGCGTTCTTAGGGAACGGCGAGGTCACACGCCACACGGCAGAGCGCGACTGTCAACGGGAGGAGGCGACAGACGTCTGGGCGAGTGAGCGAGCGAGAGGCGGCTGGATGTGCTTTCGATGCGCAGGGAGGTTATTTTTATCTCATCTTTAAGATCTCGTGTTGTGGAACGTCTCGTGTTTTGTTCCGCGTTGACCCTCAGGAAACGGAGCCGCCGCCGCATCACTGGCAGTTAATGAGGATGAGGATGAAGAGCAAAGGGGGAAGAAATGAAGACTGCCTCGTTTCCCGACCCGCAAATCAAAGCCGGAAGAACAGTACGGGAGGGGGGGGGGGTGCTGAGGCGGCGAGGGGCAACACGCTTTAGGGTCAAAGGCCTCGGCGTGAAACTTGTGAGGATGAGGAAATGATGAGACGACGGGACGACCCAGAGGAACAAATCTAAAAAAAAAATCCCCAAGGATAATAAAAATAATAACGTAAGCGACTCGCGACTCTGCGGACGCCTCGGGACCTCGCCTGCTACCTCGACTTTAATCTCAAACCCCCACCCCCACCCCCCCACACACACACACAACTCTTCGGCGTATACACACCAAACACACACACTTGTGTTTATTGTGCCAGGATACGTCTCAGTTATCCGAGGGTGCAATTCCGTAATATTGCGTATCGTTGTAGCCCATCAGCCTCAAGTTCGGAGCAGAGAGTGAGCAAACACTTGATGGTTGAGGGGCGGAGCATAAGGTCAGCCATCATACTGTTTGCGTCTTGAAACATAAAGGAACCATGCTTTATATAAGTGTATGGTGCTCAATCAAAAACCTTTAGTTAGTTCCTAGAACTATTGGAGAAAGAACCCCCTGGTTAATGATCAGAATGGGTCTTCAAACATAAAGGAACCATGCTTAATATAAGTGCATGGTGACTAATCAAAATACCCACCTTTAATTAGTTCCTAGAACTATTGGATAAAGTACCCCTGCTTAATGATCAGTATAGGTCTTTAATTATAAAGGAACCATGCTTAATATATGTGTATAGTAAATTAGTAAAATGCCCACAGGAACTATTTATTAGTTCCTAGAACTATTGGAGAAAGAACCCCTGGTTAATGATCAGTATGGATTTTCAAACATAAAGGAACCATGCTTAATATAAATGTATGGCGCCTTATCAAAATGCCCACAGGAACCTTTAATTAGTTCCTAGAACTATTGGAGAAAGTACCCCTTGTTTGGTGATCAGTATGGGTCTTCAATCATAAATGAACCATGTTTAATATAGGTGTATAGTCACTTAGTAAAATGCCCAGAGGAACTTTTAATTAGTTCCTAGAACTATTGGAGAAAGAACCCCTGGTTAATGATCAGTATGGATCTTCAAACATAAAGGAACCATGCTTACTATAAATGCATGGCGCCTAATCAAATTGCCAACAGGAACCTTTAATTAGTTCCTAGAACTATTGGAGAAAGAACCCCTGGTTAATGGTCAGTATGGATCTTCAAACATAAATGAACCATGTTTAATATAAGTGTATAGTAACTTAGTAAAATGCCCACAGGAACTTTTAATTAGTTCCTAGAACTATTGGAGAAAGAACCCTTGGTTAATGGTCAGTATGGATCTTCAAACATAAAGGAACCATGCTTAATATAAATGTATGACGCCAAATCAAAATGCCCACAGGAACCTTTAATTAGTTCCTAGAACTATTGGAGAAAGAACCCCTGGTTAATGGTCAGTATGGATCTTCAAACATAAATGAACCATGTTTAATATAAGTGTATAGTAACTTAGTAAAATGCCCACAGGAACTTTTAATTAGTTCCTAGAACTATTGGAGAAAGAACCCCTGGTTAATGGTCAATATGGATCTTCAAACATAAAGGAACCATGCTTAATATAAATGTATGACGCCAAATCAAAATGCCCACAGGAACCTTTAATTAGTTCCTAGAACTATTGGAGAAAGTACCCCCTGCTTAATGATCAGTATGGGTCTTTAATTATAAAGGAACCATGTTTAATATAAGTGTATAGTAAGTAAAATGCCCACAGGAACCTTTAATTAGTTCCTAGAACTGTTAGAAAAAAAGTACCCTTAGTTTAGTGATCAATATAGGTCTTTAATTATAAAGGAACCATGCTTAATAGGTTTATGAAGACTAATTAAAATGCCCAAAGGAACTATTTATCAGTAGAGCATTACCCCCTGACAGCAGGAGAACATACAAAATCCCCCTTAGAATGGACCATGTGTGGAAACCCGGGACCTTCTTGATGTGAGTTGGGAGCTTAAACTGTTGTGTTTGAACAATGGAGTCCTGACTGGAGTACGGTACTTCGTTCTCAACCTAGGTTCTAAAGGTTCCAAAGGTTCTAAAGGTTCCAAAGATTCTAAAGGTTCCAAAGGGTCCAAAGGTTCTAAAGGTTCCAAAGGTTCTAAAGTTTCCAATGGTTCCAAAGGTTCTAAAGGTTCCAAAGGTTCTATCGCTAAAATTCCCACTTCATTTATCCTATTCCCAAAATAAAATCATGACGATGACGTAATAAGCCATTTTCCAATCAAACTTCGATTTAGAGCAGCGTCTGTGGGCGGAACCTTGGAAGACCCCACCCACTTTTCATAATGGTTCCTCTGAAGCCGGCCTCGGTGCTTTAAGAGCTTGATGGGACCACGCAACGTGGAGAACGTAAGGTTCTATGTGGATTTCTCCAGCGTGATGGGACAATGGACGGGGGAACGTGGTCGCTCCACCGCCACATCCACCACCAAATACCCCGCCGCCGCAGCAACAATCCACCACTCGGAACACTCCAGGCGCAGGTGGTCGCTCAGACGGGAGGAAAAAACTCGCAAGGCCGGTGAGTCTGGGCGGCCCGGTCGCCGAGCAGCTCGGGATCTCTGTAAACAAACGCAAAACGCAGACGCAGGCGACGAATGTGTCTCCAGGCAACTGCGTTCGTTTGCATTGCAGATGAGGCGGGATGTCAGAACCCCGTCATTATGGTGTGCAGGACATAAAAAAAACCAACAACTCGATATTCTTCATTTGGCCTCCGTCCAGGGTGTCCTCTGCCAACCGCGGAGGACGAGACGCTGCGGACCACGCACGAAGAAACGAGGACCAAAATACAGAAGACAAACAGAAGTTTCCACCACCGTCCACCACGTTACACTCAACCACCTTAAAGCGCCCCCTGCCAGACGTTGAGGGTCTGCTGTTGCTGTTTGGTGATCAGTACGGTGTACAAACATACAGGAACCATGCTTTATAATACTGTATGGTGCCTAATCAAAATGTCCATAGGAACCTTTTCATTAGTTCCTAGAACCATTAGAAAAAGTACCCTTATTTAAGTGATCAATATAGGTCTTTAATTATAAAGGAACCATTCTTAATATAATGTATAGTGACTAATCAAAATGCCAACAGGAACCTTCTATTAATTCCTAGAACTATTGGAGAACTATTGGGGTACCCCTGTTTGGTGATCAGGATGGGGCTTCAAACATACAGGAACCATGCTTAATATAAGTGTATGGTGACTAAGTAAATTGCCCACAGGAACCTTTAACTAGTTCCTAGAACTATTAGAAAACATACCTTTATTTATGTGATCAATATAGGTATTTAATTATAAAGGAACCATTCTTAATATAAGTGTACAGTGACTAATCGAAATGCCACCAGGAACCTTTTATTAGTTCTTAGAACTATTGGAGAAAATACCTCATTTGGTGATCAGGATGGGGCTTCAAACATACAGGAACCATGCTCAATATAAATGTATGGTGACTAATCAAAATGCCAACAGGAACCTTCAATTAGTTCCTAGAACTATTAGAAAAAGTACCCTTATTTTAGTGATCAATATAGGTCTTTAATTATTAAGGAACCATGCTTAATATAAATATATAGTAACTGAGTATGCCCACAGGAACCTTCAATTAGTTCCTAGAACTATTGTTGTTAGTCATCCTCCTCACCATCAGCGATCACATGACCACAGGACGCCACCTACTGCTCTGAAAATACTGCTTATTTAAAGTACTTAAATAGCAGTTCCTGGTGTGGGAGGTGTGACCCCCGGGGACGCCACGTCCCGCACGTGTCCCCGACTCCATCACTGCTGTGTGGAGCGCCTGTGTCAGTGTCTCACACTTGCTCTGCGAGAACGTCCCCGGTGAGAACCTCACCTCCGGAGCAGAGATGAGAGAGGAATGTGAGAAATCCAGAAAAGGCGAGAGACCCGCGTCAGCGACTGAACGGAACGTCCCCCAAAAAAGACATCCATCCATCCTCCACCTAAACCTATACCAGGGTGGGGGGTGGGGTGGGGTGGTTCCCCGTGCCCATCCAGGGGAGAACGATTTGGGTGCTGGGCAGATCACACTCAATTAATATAAGTGTTTGGTGACTAATCAAAATGTCAACAGGAACCTTTTATTAGTTCCTAGAACTATTGAAAAAGTACCCTTATTTTAGTGATCAATATAGGTCTTTAAAAGGAACTGTGTTTAATATAAGTGTATGGTGACTAATCAAATGCCACCAGGAACCTTTTTATTAGTTCCTAGAGCCATCATCCCAACTCGGTCCATAAGGCGGAGACACTTAGCATCTTTAAGAAACACTTGCTTTTAAATTTTTTTTAAAGGGGCGGGGCTTAATAAGAATCAGGTTTGCTAATTCTACAGTGTAGCTGGTTTATACGTAACTCCCAACTTGATTTGCGGTTGCCCCACCAGGTGACGTGGAACCGTCGTCCCAACTTTGTCCGTAAGGCGGAGACACTTAGCATCTTTAAGAAACACTTGCTATAATTTTTTTTTTTTAAAAAGGGGCGGGGCTTAATAATAATCAGGTTTTCTAATACTACAGTGTAGCTGGTTTATACACAACTCCCGACTTGCGTTGCGGTTGCCCCACCAGGCGACGTGGAACCGTCGTCCCAACTCTGTCCGTAAGGCGGAGACACTTAGCATCTTTAAGAAACACTTGCTATCATTTTTTTTTATTTAAAAAGGGGCGTGGTTTAATAATAATTAGGTTTTCTAATACTACAGTGTAGCTGGTTTATACGTAACTCCCGACTTGCGTTGCGGTTGCCCCACCAGGCGACGTGGAACCATCGTCCCAACTCTGTCCGTAAGGCGGAGACACTTATCATCTTTAAGAAACACTTGCTATAAAATTTGTAATTTAAAAAGGGGCGGGGCTTAATAATAATCAGGTTTGCTAATTCTACAGTGTAGCTGGTTTATACGTAACTCCCGACTTGCGTTGTTCTCTTATTTGAGAATTTTAATGTCGTAGAATGTTAATGTGCGTGTGTGTGTGTGTGTGTGTGTGTGTGTGTGTGTGTGTGTGTGGAGGGGGCGGGGTCACGGCAGGCCCAGCTTCAAACTCCACCAATGGATCCTCACCTCCATCTTCAAAAACTGACGTCATCGAGATACAGACTGGCTCAAGGAAGCTGACCCTCCCGAGACGACCCCCTCCACCCCCGCTCCACCACCCCACCCCCCGCTCCACCGAGTCGTCAACCCAAACACAATAGCGTTGATGTTTTGATTGCTTTAAGGTTCTCCCGCCGTTGGAGACATTCTAGGTGTTCGATACAAACCGAATGACCCCCGACGTCGACACAAAGCGCCGGCGGCCGGCGGAATTCGGACGTACCTGTACGGTGGGGGGGGCGGGGCGCGCCGGGCTGCACTGCGTTCTCTGGGTTTTTTTTTTCCGTTTTCTGCAACTCGGGCGCTGGTCCCGCCTCCTCGCTACTGCTCCTGATCCCTCAGCACTTCAGTCATGTGATCAATCATTCATACAGCGACCTGACAGGGCGAGAGTGAGAGAGAGAAAGAGAGAGATGAATGGAAGGGTAAAATAAAATACGGGAGTTTACGTTTTCTCACTTATTTACTCGGCAGAGAGCAATTGATTTCAGTCGTGCTAAAACACTGAGTAACGGAACGGCGGTGGCGGCGCTTTTCAACGCCGTGAGGGGTCCATGTGGTAAAGAATGGGTGGTTTCTTTACCCACTCTGTACTTTAAAGTACACTGACAGGCGTCACGTCTGAAGGCGCTGCAAGGGGTTCCAGGCTACACCTTGTGGCTTTGAGAGGGTGGAGCTGGGTGCTTTCTGGTTCTACAACAAAGGATCAATTCGGCTGATCGGTTCAGCGTGCGTGGATTTTGCATGATGTCC
This sequence comes from Corydoras sp. C115, assembly GCA_019802505.1. Classification (NCBI taxonomy): domain Eukaryota; kingdom Metazoa; phylum Chordata; class Actinopteri; order Siluriformes; family Callichthyidae; genus Corydoras; species Corydoras sp. C115. The sequence continues at coordinate 605,534 of JAFMOC010000219.1, read as the reverse complement.
CTATCAGGAGCTCAGGTTTTGTCTCACATGCGGGTGAAGGAACCAGATCAGATGGTCCCCGCAGTGAGTGAGTCTTGTCGTCTCATTGTCTCGTTGTCTTGTCGTCTTGCCAGCTTTCCATTTGGTCGTCTTTTTCTCTGGTCTTGTTATCTTGCCATCTTGTGTCATTGTCTTATTGTCTTGTCGTCGGCTGTCTTGTTATGTTGCCGTCTTGTCGTATTATTGTGTTTTTGTCTTGCTGTCTTGTCATCTTGCCGTCTTGTCTTATTGTCTTGTTGCCTTGCTGTATTGTCGTCTTGTCGTCTTGCTGTCTTGTTGTAAGCTGTCTTCTAAACTTGCCGTCTTGTATTATCGTCTTGTCATCTTATTGTCTTGTCGTCAGCTCCCCTGTAATCTTGTCGTCTGTAGTATTGTCTTGTGGTCTCATTGTCTTATGTCTTGCTGTCTTGTAATGTTGCTGTCTTGTTGTCCTGTCGTCTTGTTGTCTTGCTGTCTTGTTGTCCTGTGGTCTTGTTGTCTTGTCGTCTTGTGGTCCTGTTGTCTTGTTGTCCCGTTGTCTTGTTGTCCTGTCGTCTTGTTGTCCCGTCGTCTTGCTGTCCTGTCGTCTTGTTGTCTTGCTGTGCCATCGTCTTGTTGTCTTGCTATCCTGTCGTCTTGTTGTCTTACTGATTTGTTGTGTTGTTGTCCTGTCGTCTTACTGTCCTGCTGTCTCTCGTGGGTTTAGGTTCCCTATATCAGACGGATCCCTGTAAGGCGACCCGAGGTGACTCGGCTGCAGAGCTGCAATCAGAATTACACTTGAGCCTATCCCATCTGGCGGTGTGCAGAGGTCTGAAGGTGGAGGGAGGTGGAGCTCGCGTGACCCTGTCATCTGATCATGAAGGTGCTGGACAAAGGCGTCCACGGACATTTTGGATTTTCGTGCATGTTTGCCGTATCACTCGTCGTTCCCGGTTACTGTCCCGGTTGCCTCCCGGTTTCCGTCTCGTTGCCGTCCCGGTCCTGCACTCCTCCGACTCCTGAGGAGCGTTAAAGACATGAAACGCTGCCGACTAAACTCCGACGCGTGATTGAGCTCAGCAGACGACGTTCCCTCGCTCCGGAGCCTGCGTTCAACTCGCGTTCCACGCCGCTCTCATTACGGCTGACGCCTGTCACGCGGGGGCGACGCCCCGGGGAGAACGTACGTTTAAAACGGAGAAGAAACAAAAGACGTAGCGAGGAGATACGAAGGAAAAATAATGTCCCGAGAGACACGAGACGTCACGATCGCAAACAACACGGCTACCTGCGCGCCGTCAGGCCACCGTAAAGGAGGGAGGAGGTGAGCAGACCTTAGATCCCATTCATAATCAGATCCCAATTCATTCTGTCCAGCGCCGGTGTTGACCCCGCTGGGACACTAGGGGTCCCTGTCCATCGTAGTCGCAGACTTCGTACAAACGGCGGAGGACGTAGAGCGACCGACGTCACGTAGCTGCCGACGGACAACAAATTTAATTTAAAATAAGTTTAAGCTAGACCAGAAGCCCATATATGGGCATAGCCAATAACGAACAAAATAGAGGGGTTACAGGGGTATGGCGAACAATACAACGTCACTTATATAGTGTCCAATGACAGGCTCTGTCCTATCCCGTCACTCTATATGAGATCAATAACATCGCGAGCCCTCCGTAAGTACGGATGACGTTATGATAATGGAACCTTTGTCTTTCAGCAAGAACCAACCATGTTCTCGGACGTATCGTCCCCCCCCCCATATCGCTGCACGTGGCTGCAGGACGTTCCGTCCGCACACTTATGTCCTCATGACTCATAGCCTCCGCGGTAAATTTACTCGCGCCGTAATGAGTCACGGACGCGAGCGCGGAACCGTAAACGTAACCGAGGTTCATTCCCTTGCACTCCAGCTGATCAGTGCTTTATACAGTGCACCACAACTCAACCCCCCCCCACCTCACCCTACCTCAACCCCCCCATTCAACCCCCACCCTCTCGACCACCACCCATTCCGAACCAACCCTTACCTCACCCTACCTCAACCCCCCATTAAACCCCCACCCCCAATACCACCTCTACCACCACCAATTCCGAACCACCCGCCACCTCATTCTACCTCCACCCCCCCACGACCACCAGCCATTCCGAACCAGCCCGCCACCTCTCCCTACCTCCACCCCCCCATTCAACCCCCATCCCCCCTCTACCACCACCAATTCCGAACCTCCCACCACCTCATTCTACCTCTACCCCCCCTCGACCACCACCCATTCCGAACCACCCCGCAACCTCTCCCTACCTCAACCCCCCCATTCAACCCCCACCCCCCGACCACCAACCAACCAACCCCAAACATCACCCTACCTCAACCACCCAATTCAAACCCCCACTCCAGCCCCCCCCAGACCCCCACCCATTCCAAACCCCCCACCAACTCACCCTACTACCCCCGCCTCCACCACCCATCCGAACCCCCCCACCGTCTACCACCACCACCATTATTCCGAATTCAACCCCACCCCCCCGACCACATTCTACCTCTACCCCCCTTTGACCACCACCCACTTATTCTGAACCCTACTGCCACCCATTCAAACCCCCCCCACCCCAGCCCCCCGAGACCCCACCCATTCCCCCTCACACCCACCCTACCTCAACCCCCCATTCAACCCTCCACCCCCCTTGACCTCTACCATTCCAAACCCCAGCAGCCACCTCCGAACCACCCCGCCACCACCAATTCCGAACCACCCCCCGCCACCTCACCCTAACTCAACTCCCCATTCAACCTATTCTGAATCCCTGCCACCTCACCCTACCTCAACCCCCCCCATTCAACCACCCTTGACCTCCACCCATTCCGAACCCCTGCAGCCACCTCACCCTACCTCAACCCACCCATTCAGCCCCCCCCACCCCTCCTCGACCACCTCCCATTCCGAATCCCCCCACCTCACCCTACCTCAACCCCCCCATTCAACCCATTCCGAACCCCCCCACCTCACTCTACCTCAACCCCCCCAATTCAAAC
>JAFMOC010000219.1:507500-597500 GCA_019802505.1 Corydoras sp. C115 | reverse complement strand
TACCTCACCGTGCGAGCTACCTCACCGAGTCAGGAACGAGTGTGAGGACCGGGTTCACAGTCCAATTACTCTATCAGAAGAGAGAACCCACCCGCACGCCATCACACGCCATCACGGCCCGGTTGCCATGGAAACCCGCTGGACTCGCAGGGTTCCCCGGCACGCCGCTTCCGCACAGAAACCATATCTGACGTGAATTAGGGCTGATTAGCTTTTAATTGACAGGGGGGACGGTGGGCTCGTTATTGAATCAGCCAATCAGAGTGAAAGGATGTAGAAGTCATGCAGTGTGGTGGGTTGTTGGCGCCAGGTGGGTCGGTTAGAATGTTTTTATAACCCACACACAAAAGTCTGAGAGGACACTCAGAACAGTGCATCCATCCAGACATCCACCCACTGATGCCCTCTAAAAATGCTCATCCATCCATCCATCCAAACCCATTCATCCCAATCATCCATCCATCTATCCATCACAATCAACCGAATCATCTACTCACCTCCTACACCCATCAGCCCAGACATCGAGTTCATCCATCCATCCATCCATACTCATCATGCCTACTTATTCATCCACCCATAAATCCATCCAAACCCATCCATCCATATACTCAGCCATCTGTCCAGCCATCCAGCATCCCTCTATTCATATACCCAGCCATCCATCCAGTCAACCATCCACTCATCCATCCACCCACCCATCCATTCAACCATCCACCCACCCATTTACAAATTAATCCAACCAACCATCCACCCACCCATCCATCCATCCACCCATCCAACCACCCACCCATCCATTCACCCACCCATCAAGCCATCCACCCACCCATCCACCCATCCATCCACCCATCCACCCTCCATCCAACCACTCATCCACCCATCCACCCTTCTAACCATTCACCCATCCAAACATCCAGCTATCCACCCATCCAAACATCCAGCCATCCACCCACCCCCATCCACTCATCCACCCACCCATCCAACCAACCATCCACCCACCCATCCATCCATCCACCCACCCACCCATTCATCTACCCATCCATCCACCCACCCATCCACCCACCCATCCAACCATCCATCCACCCACCCATCCAACCAACCATCCACCCACCCACCCACTCATCTACCCATCCATCCACCCACCCATCCACCCATCCATCCAACCAACCATCCACCCATCCAACCACCCACCCATCCAACCATCCATCCACTCACCCACCCATCCAACCATCCACTCACCCACCCATCCATCCATCCACTCATCCACCCATCCATTCACCCATCCATCCATTGACCAACCCATCGATCTAGCTCATTCCAGGGTTCCATCACATTAAAGCCTCGTAGCTCCATCATGTTCATATGTGCGGTGGGTGGACACGTCAGCCATGTTGCTCAGGGGGAGGGAGCTGGGTACCAACATGTGACCTCAGCCCTGAAACTGAAGGACCGGCCGTTTCTCCCGCTGCTCCCTCATCTCACTTCGAAGCGGCCGTCGGAAACCGAAGCAGCCGAAGCGGCGCGGCGACGTAACGATCCGTTCAAACGCGACGCTCCAAACTTCAATTTAACAAATCAGATGAAAGCAAATGAATCAGAGCCATCGACTGAATCAGACATGAACGCCTGTCATCCGATCTAATAACCCCGCGTCCTAATGCTGCGTCAGCGCATCGCGTCCTGAGCTTTATTAAACAACACATACACCCCCCCACCTCCACCCCCCACCTCCACCTCCCCACCGCGGTGCAGTACGAGCTGCGCGCCATGCAGACATTCCACAAAAATCACACCCAACCAGACACGCCGTTAACGCCATGAGGGTCACAACGAGGTCATCCACCCGAAAAGAGGACGCTGATACATCGGAGTTCCGATGGGGGTTTCATTACAGACTTCAATCTTCACATAAATAACAAGATGATTCAGCTTCCATCCATCAGATTCACACTGGATTTAATGGGTGGATGCTGATGCCGGGTGGATGCTGGTGTTTGGTGGATATTAGAGTTGGGTGGATGCTGGGCCCGGGTGAATGTTAGAGTTGGGTGGATGCTGGAGTTGGGTGGATGTTAGAGTTGGGTGGATGCTGGGGCTGGGACGATGTTAAAGCTGGGTGCATGCTGGAGTTGGGTGGATGTTATAGTTGGGTGGGTGGATGCTGTGGCTGGGTAAATGTTAGAGTTGGGGGGGTGCTGGAGCTGGGTGGATGCTGGGGCCAGGTGGATGTTATAGTTGGGTGGATGCTAGGGCCAGGTGGATGTTATAGTTGGGTGGATGCTAGGGCCGGGTGGATGTTAGAGTTGGGTGGATGCTGGAGCTGGGAGGATGCTGGGGCCGGGTGGATGTTAGAGTTGGGTGGATGCTATGGCTGGGTGGATGTTATAGTTGGGTGGATGCTGGGGCTGGGACGATGTTAAAGCTGGGTGCATGCTGGAGTTGGGTGGATGTTATAGTTGGGTAGATGTTAGTGTTGGGTGGATGTTAAAGCCGGTTGGATGTTATAGTTGGGTGGATGTTGGGGCCGGGTGGATGTTAGAGTTGGGTGGATGTTATAGTTGGGTGGATGTTAAAGCCGGGTGGATGTTAGAGTTGGGCGGATGTTATAGTTAGGTGGATGTTAAAGCCGGGTGGATGTTGTAGTTGGGTGGATGATAAAGCCGGGTGGATGTTAGTGTTGGGTGGATGTTATAGTTGGGTGGATGTTAAAGCCGGGTGGATGTTATAGTTGGGTGGATGTTAAAGCCAGGTGGATGTTATAGTTGGGTGGATGTTAAAGCCAGGTGGATGTTAGTGTTGGGTGGATGCTGTGGCTGGGTGGATGTTAGTGTTGGGTGGATGTTATAGTTGGGTGGATGCTGGGGCTGGGTTTATATTATAGTTGGGTGGATGTTAAAGCCGGGTGAAAATATTCAGTCGAGCAATGTGACCTATCCCAGCATCCTCCATCTGCACCCCCCCCCCCCCCCCCGAAAGATTCCCTCCATACCGCCTTTCATCTCAGCTGGATTGTTCTGAATTACAACTCTCTCGAAATCGGGTGGGCTGAGACACACACACACACACACACACACACACACACACACACACACATACACACACCACACACACACACACACACACACACACTCGTCTTCAATCGATGTCTGCTGATGGAGGCCGGGCTGCAGGTGGCACTCTGAAGGTGTTCCAGCCTTTATTTATTCTCCCCGCGCCCCTCCACCCCTCCATCCCTCCACCCCTCCACCCCACTGCCCTCGCGCCGCCGCGCCTAGAACATCACTTCAGAACCCATTACGTTCCGGATCGACTATTTGCACCTGGTTCTGTTTAAACACCCGTATGCTCCTCCACCCCTTGAGCCCGACTCCACCATGAGGTATAACACCTGATGTAACCCCCCCCCCCCCCCCCGCTCCACTCAGCGTCCAACAAGATGTTCAGTCGTGTGCTCTGGGCACAGGGTCTAAACTGGCACCAGGGGCGAGCCGAACCCAGGAGAACACGTTCTTCATAGTCAGATGTGAAATTGGTATGTTCTTCAGGATGAAAGGCGGGGAAACGGTCTACAACAGAGTCACGTACTAGAATGCTACAGGACTGTGGTACCCCTTTAAAAACTTACATAGGTATGGGGAGAACATGCCAAATCCCATAGCAAGGACCAAAAGAGTTGACCCCAATAAAAGGGCCCCTGAATCTTAGAGTCACCTACTAGAATCTTATTGGACTATAGTACCCATCTACAAATTTACATGGATATGATGAGAACATACAAAATCACATAGCTGGGACCTAATTTGCAATTTTACATAGATACGAGGAGAACATGCAAAATCCTATTGCAAGGACCAAATATGGGCAACCTGGTAGTCGACCCTCTATAACCGGGCCCCTTACTACCAGAGTCACCTTCTAGAATATTACTACACTGTGGTACCCATTAAAGAGCTTACATAGATATGAGGAGAACATGCAAAATCCCATAACAAGGACCAAATATGGCCAACCTGGTAGTCACATAATAGGGCTCCTAAATACCAAAGTGACCTGCTAGAACCCTTTTGGACCATGGTACTCATCGACAAATTTACATAGATATGAGGAGAACATACAAAATCCCATCGCAAAGACATTATCTGGCCAACCTGAGGTCATCGACCTCGCTAATTTGCGAATTTACACAGATATGAGGAGAACATGCAAAATCCCATAGATAGGACCTAAGCTTGACCCCTATAAAAGGGCCCCTGAACCCTAATGTCACCTACTAGAATCTTATTGGACTATAGCACCCATCGACAAATGTACATAGATATGGGGAGAACATACAAAATCCCACTGCAAAGACAATACCCGGTCAACCTGAGAGTCGACCCCCATAACCGGGCCCCTTAATACCAGAGTCACCTACTAGAATGTTACTGGACTGTGGTAACCATTAAAGAGCTTACATAGATATGAGGAGAACATGCAAAATCCCATAGCAAGGACCAAATATGGCCAACCTGGTAGTCACATGATAGGGCTCCTAAATACCAAAGTGACCTACTAGAACCCTTTTGGACCATGGTACTCATCGACAAATTTACATAGATATGGGGAGAACATACAAAATCACCTATAAGCAGCAGCCCCGACATTAAGCATTAGGAACTCTAGTACACACTGAATTGTAGGAACTGTGTAAGCGGAACCCAAACCCCGCGTCCTCGCCGTCCCTGCCGCCGCCGCCGTGCTTTTACGGTTAATCTAGCCGCCGCCGGAAAATTCGGCGTAAACGACTTAATAAAATCAAATGAAAGAAAACCAGTCGATGGCAATTTTTTCCGCCGCAGCTGAAGTAAAGAAGCCAGCGCTCACTCCGGAACGGCCTCTGACGCCGCGGAACGTATTTACCGAATTCCGCGTGATTTCGTCTTAAGTACAAAGCCATCAACTCGGAGTGGCGTTTACCGCATCACACTTCAGCCATAATGTGGCGCCTGACACGCCGCCGGACGCAAAGCAACTCACGGGGAGGGAGGCGATTAGCCCTGACGGCAACCCGCGGGTCGGATAACGAGCCGGAATTTAACGACGGGGTGACGGAGCGCGGTGCGGGGGCCGTTCTCCGGATTTTATCGCCGTGTCAGGTTCTTATTTCTCTAAAAGCGCCGAGCGGCGAGAAGGAACAGCCACCTCGGACCTCAGGAGGCGGGTTTCTCACTGGAGTCCATAAAACAAAACCTCCAGCGGATAAAATAAGTCAGAGTTCCGGGACGTAAGTTTAACGTAAAGTTAGTCTGCGAAGCTCTGTTGTTTTCCGATGATAGTTAAAAATGCGGGCGGTGTGCAGTAAGTCGCTTCATTTGTGGGTTAAACGTACACGGTGGGTTGTACGCCAGCAGAGATTGCTAGCTTTATCAGGGGCTCCCCCTAGTGTTTATGTGTAACGTAAAATTTGTCAGTAAACCACCGTTAACCACGTTGTTTCCCGCTGATTGTTAAAAAGCGGGCGCCGTGCAGTAAGTCGCTTCATTTGTGGGTTAAACGTACACGGTGGGTTGAACGCCAGCAGAGATTGCTAGCTTTATCAGGTGCTCCCCCTAGTGTCTTTTATGTGTAACGTAAAATTTGTCAGTAAACCATCGTGAACCACGTTGTTTCCCACTAATTGTTAAAAATGCAGGCAGCTTCATTTGTGGGTTAAACGTACATGGGGGGTTGTACGCCAGCAGTGATTGCTAGCTTGATTGGGGGCTCCTCCTAGTGTCCCTAATGTGTAACGTAAAATTCATTAGTAAATCACCGTAAACCACGTTGTTTCCAGGCAGCGTGCAGTAAGTCGCTTAATTTAACAAGGGGTTGTACGCGAGCAGTGCTTGCTAGCTTGATCGGGGGCTTCCCCTAGTGTCTCTTATGTGTAACATAAAATTTGTCAGTAAATCGCCGTAAACCACGTCATTTCAGCTAAATGTACAAAAACGCGGGTGGCGTGCAGTAAGTCGCTTCATTTGCAGGTTAATAATACACAGGGGGCCGTATGCCAGCAGCGCTCGCAACAGTGAACAGGGGCTCCCCCTGGTGTCTTAGACGCTCGCTGCACTGTAGAACGAACAGCGCCACCTGCAGTATGCTCATGTGACATCAAAGGAATTGAGCTTCTCTCTTTTTCTCATACGGGTCACGTGGACATGAGCGCATCGGAACCCCGAGCCACGCATCGGAACACCGAGCCAGGCAGCGATCGATTTCTCGGGAACCCCAGCATCAGATTCCAGATCAGAAATTAATCTGAACGAATCGTTCATCTCGGAACGCCGAGCTCCGCCGCAAATTACGCTCAGAACGCAGGAGCGCAGTTCTGCGAGAACATCTGTATGGGGGGTGGGGGGTGTGAGGTGTGGGGTGGGGTGTGTGTGAGGGGGGTGTGAGGTGGGGGGGTGTGGGGGGTTGTTAGATGGCGTGAATGCTGAAATCAAAGTGGCTCTAAAACCAGCAGTGTGATGAAGGTGGTGATGAAGGAGCCAAACTGAGATCTCTGGAGAGCCTCCTCTATATACACTACACACACACACACACACACACACACACACACACACTATATGCACACACTATACACAATATATACACTACACACTATGAACACTATACACACTTTATACATTACACAATATATACACTAAGCACTTTATATACACTATACTTACTATATACACTATATATACACTACACACTATAAACATTATACTCACTATATAAACTATACTTACTATTAACACTAACTAACAGACACTATACACACACTATATACATTACACAATATATACAGTATAGACACACTATATACATTACACTATATATATATATTCTATGCGCTATATATGTATATATATATACACACACACACACACTATATACAGTACACTATTTATACACTATACACACACTTTATACATTGCACAATTTATACACTATGCACTATATATTTGTCATACACTATATATCACTACAAACACTATCGTCACTATATACACTACAATCACTATATATACTATACACACACACACACACTATATATACACTACACAATATAAACACTATTCATACAGTACACACTATAAACTATACACACTATATACATTACACAATATATACACTATGCACTACGAGCTATATATACACTACACACACATCGACACTATATACAGTACACTATATATACAGTATACACACATTATACATTGCACAGTTTATACACTATGCACTATATATAACACTACAAAACTATATACACTATAATCACTATATGCACTATACACACACTATATATACACTACACAATATAAACACTATTCATACAATGCACACTATAAACTATACACACTATATATACACTATATAAACCAAATGCATGACAAGTCCATCCTTGTTTACAAACTCTCTCTGAGATTAGAGGGAGGTTCTCAGGTTCCGTTTGGAACGGATGCAGCTCGGTGTGTGTGTGTGTGGGGGGGGGGGACCGATGAAGCAGCATCCTGTATGTTAATGCAGCGTGTTTCTAAATCCTATCCCTGTCCCTGATCCTGATCGTGTTCCGGCATGTGGGTTTCCCTCTTCCCTAAGCCCCTTATCTAGTATGGAACCGGTTCTAACAGGAGCTGGACCTGAACCCCCTCCAGATGTGAGATGTGCCAGAGACTCCAAAATCCTGCGGAAAGCCCGCCTGCATCCACCAGCGTTCCACCAGCGCCGGCTACCGATCTGTGGGGAGTGCGTGGAACCCGAACCCGTCGTGCTCGAGTGCGCCCCTGACAGGTGGTGGATTTGTATGGGAGAGACGACACGACGAGCCGTTACCGGGGTTCTGTTAGGAGAACCTGATTGGAACGCTCCTCGCAGGCGCGCCGCGGTTTTCTTTATAGACGTCACCGCCGTCGCGTGAAGCCACGCCACGTGACGAGCCCCAGATAGAACCCAGATGGTTTGGGGACATGACGTCCAGTTTAGAGAAATGAAGTCTGGAAACGAAAAAGGCCTGTTGTGGATGTTGTGATGGACGTTGGGTGGATGATGGGTAGATGTTGTGGTTAATGTTGGGTAGACGTTGTGATGGACGTTGGGTGGATGTTGGGTAGACGTTGTGGTTAATGTTGGGTGGATGTTGGGTAGACGTTGTGGTGGACGTTGGGTGGATGTTGGGTAGACATTGTGGTTAATGTTGGGTGGAGTGTTGGGTAGACGTTGTGGTGGATGTTGGGTGGATATTGTGTTGGATGTTGGGTGGATGTTGGGTGGATGTATGGGGGCATTGCGATGGACGTTGGGTGGATATTTGGTGGACGTTGTGGTGGTCATTGGGTGGATGTAGGGGGGACATTGTGACGGACGTTGGGTGGATGTTGAGTAGACGTTGGGTGGACGTTGTGGTGGATGTCTGGTGAACATTGTGATGGAAGTGAGTGGATGTTGTGTGGACGTTGAGTGGATGTTGGGTGAATGTTGGGTGGACGTTGTATGGAGGTGGTGGTGGAGGTGGAGGTGGTGTTATTAAAGCATCAGGTCTGATGCGATGCACATGTGGATAAATATCTGGCGGTGCTCTCAGATATTCCTCATTAAAGTCAAAATGCCAGACCCCCCCCCCCCCCTTCATCCATCCAGGTCACCTAATCACATCAGCAAGACATCCCATAATTCAGCGCTGGCATGGAAATCATAACATGATGAATATCAGCGGGACGCATCAAAACACCGCCGCGCCATTACCAAGCGCCGCATTCTCTCCTGAAATGGAGAACCTACCAAAGATTCAGTTCATATTCTGAGTCAGACCTAAAGTTTTATACATATGATTCCCAAATGATTCAGTTCATCTAACATAAAAGACATGCAGGAGTTGTGTGACCAGTGACTCAGACTCAAACCTAAAGATTCGTAGAAATGACTCCAAAAATAATCAGTTGATCTAAAGAATCATGTGACCAGTGAGTCAGACTCAAACCTAAAGATTCGTAGAAATGACTCCAAAAACAATCAGTTGTTCTAAAGATTCACGTCACCAGTGACTCAGACCCAATCCTAAAGATTCATAGATATGACTCCCAAATGATCCAGTTGATCTAACATGAAAGCCATGCAAGAAGTCATGTGACCAGTGACTCAGACTCAAACTTAAAGATTCATAGAAACGACTCCAAAAAGAATCAGTTGTTCCAAAGAATCATGTGACCAGTGACTCAGACTCAAACCTAAAGATTCGTAGATATGATTCCCAAACAAATCATTTGACCGAATCATTTTACACGGCAAGCGAGCCGCAGATTCATGCGCAGTTATTCGTATATCAGTTATAATGTTCTGACAGCAGCAGTGAAACGTGGGGGGTGGGGGGTGGGGGGTGGGGGGGTGCATGCAGTGGATCCCGTACCGCGCTGGTGGTGGTGGTGGTGGGGGGGGGGGGGGGGGGGGGTTCTCACGGGGCAGCCAGCAAACTGCTGCAGGATGGAGACTGAGGAGGAGGCCGAGTTGTGGACCAGGAGCTTTACTCTGCGTCTGCACGAATCAACCCCCACAGTCGTGTTCTCTGCTTCCCAACCCGCCATTGTTCCCTCTGATCTCATTACGGAACCCGAACCCTGCGTCTCCGCATGACAGTAATGGCGCCCGAGAAAAAGTCCGCTAATTAAGCGCAACACACTGTGTGTTTTCTCTGAAGCCTCTGATGGTAATCAGGGAGCTTTGCTTGTTTTTGCAGGAAAGTGAAAAAAAACACCAATTATTTACTTTCCCCCCCAATAACCTGCTTTGTCCTCCGGGGGGTGCTGTGGGTTCGGTGCCTCACACTCATTTAGCGAGCATGAACGCTCCGCTTCATCTTCCATAACCTCAAACGAACAGCTCGCCGTTACGAGCCCGGCGAGAGTCGCGAGGTCTTCACCGTCCTTAACGGTCATGTGCAATAAATAACCTCTGAAAAGCTCCTCCCAGAATCATTTACACTGACGACGAACTAAACGATTCATTAGAACCATTCCCCCAACCCAATGAGGACATGCAGGAGTCATGTGACCAGTAAACAAGAGTCAAATCTGATGATGAATGAATCATAGTTCCCAATAATTCACTACGGAATTCACCCATTACGGCCGCGTAAAATAAGAGTTGTTCTAGAATGAATCTCAGGAATCAGTTTGTTCTAAAACTCAGGACAGGCAGGAGTCAGCATGGACGTCAAAACAATTAAATGTGAAAATAATAACGGACCTAGAATAGAACCTTGTGGGACGCCATGGTAAGGAATATGAATGAACCAGTTTAATCTACCTCATATGCACTGCTCAACCCTCTCCTCACTAGCTTATTAAAACGTTGTATAAATGATAATAAAGATGGCCGCCAGCGCGAGCCGGTACGGTGCCGGGTCGAGGGTTTGACTTTGATCAGGCGGGCGATCGATCGGTTCGGAGGAGCTGAGGTGGAGGATGGCCTGCTGCTGCTGCTGCTGCTGCTGCTGCTGAGGTTGAATAATTCAGCGCGGTTCGAGGCAGCCCGACACCGATGCAGCGTCGACGCCCCGTTAGCGTTACTGAATCCTTACAATCAGGATCGCAGAGGCTCCGTCTGTTCGGAGTGACGGCGACCTGCGGCACGTTAATCCAGAGCTCCCCATTTCATTAAACAGATGCTCATCGGCACGGCGAGCGAAATCAGAGCCGCGTGAGGCGGGAACATAAACAAGCCGACGACGGGGGGTGTTGATGAAAAGAAAACAACCAAAAAATGATTAAATATACAACAAAATACAACAAAAAACAAAAAAAAACAACGAAAACCGAAAAACAAACAAAAACAAAAAAAACAAACAAAAAAAAAACACAACAAATAAACAAACAAACAAAAAAAACACAAAAAAAAAAACCCTAAAAAAAACCCCAAAGCCAACAAAAACAAGAAAACAACGAAAACCGAAAAAAAAAAAAAAAAATCTTAAAAAACAACAAAAACAAAAAACAAAAAAACCCCAACAAAAAATAAATAAATTTTTTTTTAAATGCAATACGAACCTCTGAGTCAATTCAAAGGATTCATAGCGAATCATAAAAGGAAGTGAGGTAAACGTGAGGTAACTCCTTCCACCACCTGACCCCCTCCACCACCGGTCCCAAGAAGATAAATCAAGGAGTCATGGTGAACGATGGGTAAACGAGCTTTTAAATCCCCCATCCACCACCTGACCTCCTCCACCACTCAAACCATTCCACCACCTGACCCCCTCCTTCACCCGACTCCCTCCACCACCCAACTCCCTCCACCACCTGACCCCCTCCACCACCCAACTCCCTCCACCACCTGACCCCCTCCTTCACCCGACTCCCTCCACCACCCAACTCCCTTCACCACCTGACCCCTCCACCACCCAACTCCTTCCTGCACCTGACCCCCTCCACCACCACCCGACCTCATCCACCACCTGACCTCCTCCACCACTCAAACCATTCCACCACCCGACTCCCTCCACCACCCAACTCCCTCCTTCACCCGACCCCCTCCACCACCACCCGACCTCATCCACCACCTGACCTCCTCCACCACTCAAACCATTCCACCACCTGACCCCCTCCACCACCTGACCCCCTCCACCACTTGACCCCCTCCTTCACCCGACTCCCTCCACCACCCAACTCCCTCCACCACCCAACTCCCTCCGCCACCCAACTCCCTCCACCTCCTGATCCCCTCCACCATACAACCGCCTCCACCACCACCTGACCCCCTCCACTACCACCACCCGACATCCTCCACCACCTGACTCCCTCCTCCACCCGACTCCCTCGCCATGGGAAGCAGTGTGAGTTCAGGTGAGAGAGTAATTAACTGCCCGCTCCCTTAAAGCTTAATTAACCCTCTCTCTCTCTCTCTCTCGCTTGCTCACTCGCCCGCCACCTGAGGAGCAGCGGCTGCCCCGAGCCCATTCATCAGCCGCTCAGCTGAGGGTCTGTGCTTGAGGGAGGGGGTGTGAGGTGGAGGCATTACTACACCTCATTCACCAGCGAACCATCACCGCCTCCCACGCTGAACGCTGACTCGGGAACTCCTTTCATTTGCCGTAGCATTTAAAAATAACCCGCCGTCCGGCACCGCCAGATTACCCATGTGACCCGGCACGATCATGTGACCCACCACTCATTCCACGGTCCACCACTCACGTCCTTAAACCAGGCCTTCAACCCTTGCTCTTCCATCAGAGCTGACCCCACGCTCCACCACCACCACCACCACCACCTGACCCTCTCCACCACCACCCGACTTCCTCCACTAATACCACCTGACCCCCTCCAATAATACCACCTGACACCCTCCACCACCCGACCCCATCCACCACCACCACCTGACTCCCTCGACCACCCGACCCCCTCCACTGCCACCACCCAACCCTCTCCACCACCACCACCTGATACCCTCAACCACCCGACCCCATCCACTACCACTACCTGACACCCTCGACCATCCGACCCCCTCCACTGCCACCACCCAACCCCCTCCACCACCACCACCTGATACCCTCCACCACCCGACCCCATCCACAACCACTATCTGACTCTCTCTACCACCCAACCCGCTTCACCACCCAACCCCATCCACCACCACCACCACTCGACTCCCTCAACCACCTGACTCCCTCGCTATGGGAACCACCACCCAAGGTCTACCAACCAAGGTCCTCAACGAGGCCTTTAACCGTCGCTCCTCCATCAGGGCTGACCCCGCGCTTTGACTCCACCCGTCAGGTAATACTCCACGACAGCAACAACATGACAGGACAACCTGCCCAACTCCAAACCTCCAAACCTCCCGTCCCGCCCAAACAGAGAGCGTCCGTATAATAACAGAACCTCCACCGTGTGCTGGTGAGCTCCGTCGAGGTCTGGATCTATCGGTAAACGTTTCTAAAGGCGGGAAATCCTCGCCATGTCCCGGCGGCGTTATGAGATGAGCTGGCGTGATGGTTCTTACGGGACAGATGGCGGAACATGAGGCGCGGAGATCATCGCTCTCTCGCACTTTAAAATCTGCCTCCAATCATAGAAACTAATTACGTCTCCGCCACTCCCGCGCTTCCTCGCCGCCGTTCGCCGGCGGCCGTATCGACCGGCCGAGCGCGGAACGTTATCTTTAGCGGAGCGAGCGCCGCGGCTCCGAAGGTTCCGGTCAGCTCTTGATGATTAGGATCTAATTGGTGCCCCTCTGCACGCAGTCTGAAAGTCAAGATGGCGTTTTATTACGTTTAATTAAACACGCGGCCAACGCGCACGACGGCTCCTCTGAACGAGAAGCCCATCGTTAGGGAAGCAGAACTAAAGAAGCCTGCGGGTCCCACCATCCCAAAAAATGGAACCTTCAGACGGATGATGAATAGAGCTCGCTGGAAATTACCTTCCATCTGGGTTTTAATCCCCCTAGTGGTTTAGGTTGTTAATGTCATGTAACCCCAATATCGTACCTCGTATGTCATGTGACCCCTACAACAATACAGTAGAACCAATTTCGTACCTTGTATGTCACATGACCCCTTGACACTACTAGGCCTTGTATGAGACATGACCCCTAAAACAATACAGTACCTCGTATGTCACATGACCCCAATACAGTACCTCGAATTGCAGGTGACACCTACAACTATACAGTACCTCGTATGTCACATGACCACTACAACAATATTGTACCTTGTATGTCATGTGACCCCTACAACAATACAGTACCTTGTATGTCACATGACCACTACAACAATATTGTACCTTGTATGCCATGTGACCCCTACAACAATACAGTAGAACCAATTTCGTACCTTGCATGTCACATGACCCCATGACACTACTAGGCCTTGTATGAGACAGGACCCCTACAACAATACAGTACCTCGTATGTCACATGACCCCAATACAGTACCTCGTATGTCACATGACCCCCAACAACAATATTGTACCTCATATGTCATGTGACCCCTACAACAATACAGTACCTCGTATGTCATGTGACCCCTACAACAATACAGTACCTCGTATGTCATGTGACCCCTACAACAATATCGTACCTTGTATGTCATGTGACCCCTACAACAATACGTACCTCGAACCCCTAAAACAATACAGGGCCTCGTATGTCATGTACCCCAACAACAAACAGTACCTTGTATGTCACATGACCCCTACAACAACAATACAGTACCTCGTAATGTGACCCTTAAAACAATACGTCGTACCTTGTATGTATGTCATGTGACCCCTACAACAATACAGTACCTCGTATACAGTACCTCGTATGTCATGTAACCCCTACAACAATATCAGTACCTCGTATGTCATGTGACCCCTACAACAATATCGTACCTCGGTATGTCCTCTATGTGACCCCTACAACAATATCGTACCTGGTACCCCTACAACAATACAGCACCTCGTATGTCATGTGACCCCTACAACAATACAGTACCTCGTATGTCATGTGACCCCTACAACAATATCGTACCTGGTATGTCATGTGACCCCTACAACAATACAGCACCTCGTATGTCATGTGACCCCTACAACAATATCGTACCTGGTATGTCATGTGACCCCTACAACAATACAGTACCTCGTATATAACAACATCGTACCTCGAATGGGCAGTAACCCCAACCTACAAAACAGTACCTTGTATGTCACATGACCGCTACAACAATATCGTACCTCGTATGTCATGTGATCCCTACAACAATACAGTACCTCGTATGTCATGTGACCCCTACAACAATACAGTACCTCGTATGTCATGTGACCCCTACAACAATACAGTACCTCGTATGTCATGTGACCCCTACAACAATACAGTACCTCGTATGTCATGTGACCCTTAAAACAATACAGTACCTCGTATGTCATGTGACCCCTACAACAATACAGTACCTCGTATATAACATCGTACCTCGAATGGGCCGTAACCCCTACAACAATACAGTACCTTGTATGTCACATGACCCCTACAACAATATCGTACCTTGTATGTCATGTGACCCCTACAACAATACAGTACCTCGTATGTCATGTGACCCTTAAAACAATACAGTACCTCGTATGTCATGTGACCTCTACAACAATACAGTACCTCGTATGTCATGTAACCTCTATAACAATACAGCACCTCGTATGTCATGTGACCCCTACAACAATACAGTACCTCGTATGTCATGTGACCCCTACAACAATATCGTACCTCGTATGTCATGTAACCCCTACAACAATACAGTACCTCGTATATAACAACATCGTACCTCGAATGGGCCGTAACCCCAACAATAAAACAGTACCTTGTATGTCACATGACGCCTACAACAATATCGTACCTTGTATGTCATGTGACCCCAACAACAATACTGTACCTCATATGTCATGTGACCCCTACAACTTTACCGTACCTCGTATGTCACATGACCTCTACAACAATACTGTACCTCAAATGTCATGTGACCCCTACAACAATACCGTACCTCATATGTCATGTGACCCCTACAACAATACAGTACCTCGAATGGGCCGTAACCTGTAGGTCTTACGTTGCACTCGGTCAAGTTACAATTTAAATAAACGTCGCCCGTGTTCAACCGTAAGCTCTAATTCGATGCTTCCATGCCCAACAACTTACGCTAACATAACATGCTACAACGTCCTCGCCTCCCCCCCGCCCCCGCCCCCCGCCCCGATGACATCACTAAATAAATAAACGGGCGAGTCGAAGCTGAAACGTCCGTCTCCTCCCGACATGATTCATTTAAAGGCTCTTGATCCGAACCCCGTCACATCTGCGCCCTTGTTCCGCTCAACTCCGGATCCGGCGCGTTCTCGGGTACGGACGTTCCCTCGGCGTGACTCATTTTCTCCGACAACTCGAGCGGAAGAAATTATGCCACGTCCCCTGCTGATTTCTTAAACGTCTGACATATTGCAGACGGGGAAAGAAGAATCGGCGCCGAAGACGCCGCTCAGACGAGCTGTTATTCACGACTAATCACCGCGCTCGGCAAATATCACGCCGAAGGT
Source organism: Corydoras sp. C115 (assembly GCA_019802505.1). NCBI lineage: Eukaryota > Metazoa > Chordata > Actinopteri > Siluriformes > Callichthyidae > Corydoras > Corydoras sp. C115. The sequence goes on along the minus strand of JAFMOC010000219.1, from coordinate 581,442 downwards.
GACGCGCCGCCGTGTTCTCGCCGGGGGGGCGGGGCCCTTTCGGGGTGAATTCCTGCCACCCCCTCGCCGTACTTGGTCGTGCAGGGCCCCTGGCGCCGAGTTTATCAGCGGCCTGCGCGACAACTACCGATAAACTCCGAGATCCGGAACGCGGTGTCACGGCGTGAACCGGGTGACGGCGGCGGGTTTGTTCTCTAAAACAATCGACAGATGATTCCCGGCTTTGAAGGAACCTCGGCGAAGCGATCGTCCCAGATTATTCAGGCTTTGAAGGGAGACGCCTGAGCGCGGCGGGTTCTCCCTCGTGAACGCCGGGGGAACCGGCAGCGGGTGCGAGGAGGATCTATAAATGGATCCCCTGCTGGAGAAGGTGAGAAGGAGACAAGAGAGGGGGAGGGAGGGAGGGAGGGGCGTTAGGGGGGTAGATCACAGGCTGCGTGTCACAGCCACCAGGAGACGCCACCTGCTCGGTCCTCGCACGGCGTCCTCGCACCAGGGACGGACGGGACGCGACCGCACTGTGCTCGGCTTTTTGAAGTCCTTACGCTGCAGTGGTTACACCTCACAGCAGGAAAAAGGCATTTGTGTGTGGAATTGGTATGTTCTCCCGTTGTGTTTGCGTTATGGGAGCTCGAGGTTCAGATCGTAATCCATAAACACGCAAAAAAAATACTAAAGATATCTGAGTGAGTCCTCACCTTCCTCCCTCTGAGTTAGTACCACTGTACTATACTACTAATACTATAACTATTACTATAACTATTACTATTGCTGCTATTAATACTACTACGTCAACCACAAGTACTACTACAACTATTACTACTACCATTACTATAACTATTACAATAACTACTATTACTACTAGTACTATTACTTCTACCACAAGTACTACTACAACAACTATTACTATAACTTCATCTATTACTATTACAACAACTATTACTACTACTGCTATTTATACTACAACTATTACTAAAACTGTTACAACTTTAACTATTATTATTACTACTACTACTACTATTAGTAATAGAACTATTGCTATAACTATTACTACTACTACAACTATTACTATAACTACTATTACTACTGCTGCTATTAATACTACTACAACTATTACGTCTACCACAAGTACTACTACTACTATTACTACAACTACAACTATTACAACTACCACAAGTACTACTACTATGACTAAAACGGCTACTACAACTATTACAACATCTTATAAAAACTATAATTATTCTTACTGCAACTAAAACTCATTTTACAACTAACGCTTCTGAAACCCGTTCTATAATCATAACTACTACAACTGCTACGACAACTACAGCTAACTGAACTACAACTAAACTCTTATTACTACAACCGCTACGACAACTACAGCTAACTGAACTACAACTAAACTCTTATTACTACAACCGCTACGACAACTACAGCTAACTGAACTACAACTAAACTGTCCTTATTACTACAACTGCTACGACAACTACAGCTAACTGAACTACAACTAAACTGTTCTTATTACTACAACCGCTACGACAACCACAGCTAACTGAACTACAACTAAACTGTCCTTATTACTACAACCGCTACGACAACTACAGCTAACTGAACTACAACTAAACTGTCCTTATTACTACAACCGCTACGACAACTACAGCTAACTGAACTACAACTAAACTGTCCTTATTACTACAACCGCTACGACAACTACAGCTACCTGAACTACAACTAAACTGTCCTTATTACTACAACCGCTACGACAACTACAGCTAACTGAACTACAACTAAACTGTCCTTATTACTACAACCGCTACGACAACTACAGCTAACTGAACTACAACTAAACTGTCCTTATTACTACAACCGCTACGACAACTACAGCTAACTGAACTACAACTAAACTGTCCTTATTACTACAACCGCTACGACAACTACAGCTAACTGAACTACAACTAAACTGTCCTTATTACTACAACCGCTACGACAACTGCAGCTAACTGAACTACAACTAAACTGTTCTTATTACTACAACCGCTACGACAACTACAGCTAACTGAACTACAACTAAACTGTCCTTATTACTACAACCGCTACGACAACTGCAGCTAACTGAACTACAACTAAACTGTCCTTATTACTACAACCGCTACGACAACTGCAGCTAACTGAACTACAACTAAACTGTTCTTATTACTACAACCGCTACGACAACTGCAGCTAACTGAACTACAACTAAACTGTCCTTATTACTACAACCGCTACGACAACTACAGCTAACTGAACTACAACTAAACTGTCCTTATTACTACAACCGCTACGACAACTGCAGCTAACTGAACTACAACTAAACTGTCCTTATTACTACAACCGCTACGACAACTGCAGCTAACTGAACTACAACTAAACTGTTCTTATTACTACAACCGCTACGACAACTGCAGCTAACTGAACTACAACTAAACTGTCCTTATTACTACAACCGCTACGACAACTACAGCTAACTGAACTACAACTAAACTGTCCTTATTACTACAACCGCTACGACAACTACAGCTAACTGAACTACAACTAAACTGTCCTTATTACTACAACCGCTACGACAACTACAGCTAACTGAACTACAACTAAACTGTCCTTATTACTACAACCGCTACGACAACTACAGCTAACTGAACTACAACTAAACTGTTCTTATTACTACAACCACTACGACAATTACAGCTAACTGAACTACAACTAAACTGTTCTTATTACTACAACCACTACGACAATTACAGCTAACTGAACTACAACTAAACTGTTCTTATTACTACAACCTCTACAACTACAGCTAATAATACTGTCCAATCAGAGAAGCAGCTGCGGGTCTTTGTTCTCCGGAGCGTTCTGAAGTTTGATTGGCTAACGGCGATGACTGAATGAATAAGCGTCAGAGTCACTTCCTCTGTAAACAGTCGGAGTGCCGATGATCGCATCTCTCACATCGTTATATAGAGCATTATGGGAACGCGCTCCGCTGAGACGTTCTGCCAAACCCCCCCACCCCACCCCGTTCATGCTGTAAACCACGTCTTCACAGCTTTTTCCAGCCGTGCCGGTCCCCCCGCCGAGGCTCCGCCCCTCGTTCACGTCTGCAGACGAGGCCCTCTGCTCTTTCATTTCCATCGTGATCGCAGTGCGGAGGCCTTTACCGTATGAACCCCCGACGCGGCGGTAACGTAAGCCCGCGCGCTAATGGACCCGCCGGCGGAGTTATTGGATTTTTCGGAGCCGTTCTGCGTTCGGGGGTCAGTGATTACTCCGCGGTTTATTAGGCCGGGCTGCAAACATGACTCACGCGTTATTAAAAACAGCTCAGGTGTTCCGACATTCCTCCCCAACTCCGGCGGCGCGTGACGATGCGATATGACGCCATGAACGGCATTAGAACTGGCGGTGTGGGATTAGAACCTACAGTTGAGGGTTAGAACCTCATTTAGGCATCAGTACAGTACAGGGGACGGTCGTGGCACCGGCGTTGATTCTGCCCCACTGCAGCGGGAAGGGTTAACTGCCCCGCCCAAGGGCCCGGACTTGGGGATCGAACCTGCCACCTACTGATCGCCCAACACTCTGACTGCTGAGTCATCATGCCCTCGGGGTGTTGGGCAACCACTGGGTTGCATGTTCGATCCCCGAGTCCGGGCACTGCCACCGGAAGGGTCAACAGCCCCGCTCAAGGGCCCGGATCTGGGGATCAAACCCACAACCCACTGGTCGCCCAACACCCCGAGGGCATGATGACTCAGCAGTCATGGTGTTGGGCGACCAGTGGGTTGTGGGTTTGATCCCCGGGTATGAGCCCTTGGGCAGGGCTGGTAACCCTTCCGGCGGCAGTGCCCGGACTCTGGGATCGAACACGCAGCCCAGTGGTCGGCCAACACCCGAGGGCGTGATGACTCAGCAGTCATGGTGTTGGGCGACCAGTGGCTTGCAGAGTCGATCCCAGAGTCTGGGTCCTTGGGCGGGGCTGTTAACCCTTCCTGCTCCAGTGCTCAGACTCGGGGATCGAACCCGCAACCCAATGGTCGCCCAACACCCCGAGGGCGTGATGACTCAGCAGTCAGGGTGTTAGATGACCAGTGGGTTGCAGGTTTGATCCTCGAGTCTGGGCCTTTGGGCGGGGCTGTTAACCCTTCCTTCTCCAGTGCTCAGTCTCTGGGATCAAACCCGCAACCCACTGGTCGCCCCACAATCTGACTGCTGAGTCATCAAGCCCTCAGGGTGTTGGGTGACCAGTGGGTTGCGGGTTCGATCCCCGAGTCTGGGCCCTTGGGCGGGGCTGTTAACCCTTCCTGCTGCCTGTTAACCCTTCCCCAGTGCCCAGACTCGGGGATCGAACCTGCAACCCAGTGGTCGCCAAACACCCTGACTGCTGAGTCATCACGCCCTCAGGGAGAACCGGGTGCACCTTGAAGGTGGATGCGCCCTCAATCAAATGGAATCGATGCACATCCAGAATTGCTAGCTCAGCGCTTAAAGTGTGGGGCTATCGATGTGAAGGTTGTGGGTTCAACTCCCGGCTCCACCGACGCTCTCAGCGTGGAACCCTGAACGGGACCCTTAGCATTCCCCTCCAGGCCGATCCCGTGTGCTAACCATCAAAATGACCTCAGGGAGAACATGCAAACTCCCCGCCGCGTCGAATCCAGGATTTCAAGTTCTAAAGGTTCCACTAAAAGAACACTGGAGTTCTAATAACGGCCACACGGGGCTGATCCCCGACGTGAGGGACCGGCTTAACGGAACCCGTCGGTAAAGTGGGACAGGATGCGGCGGGATTACCGCGTCCCGTCTTTCGACAGCCCGCCGCCGCCGCCGCAGCCGCGAGCGCGCTTCCCTTAATCCCCAGGTGCACGCAGAACAATCGAGGTCAGCAGCGAGAACGCACCATTGTTATGTTGATTGCATGTGCCGGGACAGGCCCCGGTTTAGCGGACCGCGTTATTAAAAATGGGTCAATAGGGCCTTCCCCAAACTGTTTCACACACGCCATCCCACCTCCACCCACTTCCTCATGTCATCCCAATTCCAACCACATTCTCACATCTCCACCCACATCCACCAACCTCAACCCACCTGCACCCACCTTCTCCCACATCCACACACCTCCACCCACCTTCACCCACATCCACACACCTCCACCCACCTTCACCCACATTCTTGCATCTCCACCCACATCCACCAACCCCCACCCACCTTCACCCACATCCACTCACCTCTTCCCACATCCTCTCATCTCCACCCACATCCACCAACCTCCAGGTGAAGGTGGTATGATGTTGGTGGATCTGGGTAGAGATGAGAGGAGGGTGGAGGTGTGTGGATGTGGCTGGAGGTGGGATGTTGTGTGTGGATGTGGGTAGAGGTGGGATGATGTTGGTGGATGTGGGTGGAGATGAGTGGATGTGGGTGGAGGGAGATGTGTGGATGTGGGTGGAGGTGAGATGATGTGGGTGGATGTGGGATGATTTGGGTGGTTGTAGGTGGAGGTGGGATGATGTGGGTGGAGGTGGGATGATGGTGGATGTGGGTGGAGATGTGTGGATGTGGATGGAGATGAGAGGATGTGGGTGCAGGTGGGATGATGTTAGTGGATGTGGGTGGAGATGAGTGGATGTGGGTGATGAGAGGATGTGGGTGGTTGTGGGTGGAGGTGGGATGATGGTGGATTTGGGTGGAGATGAGTGGATGTGGGTGGAGATGAGAGGATGTGGGTGGAGGTGGGATGATGTTTGGTGGTGGAGGTGGGATGTGATGGTGGATGATGTGGGTGGAGGTGGGATGATGTGGGTGGATGTGGATGTGGGTGGAGTGGGTGGAGATGAGAGGATGTGGGTGGGTGGAGGTGGGATGATGTTGGTGGAGGTGGATGGAGATGAGTGGATGTGGGTGGAGGTGGGATGATGTGGGTGGAGGTGGGATGAGTGGATGGATGGAGATGAGAGGATGTGGGTGCATGATGTGTTGGTGGATGGGGTGGAGATGAGTGGATGTGGGTGGAGATGAGAGGATGTGGGTGGTTGTGGGTGGAGGTGGGATGATGGTGGATTTGGGTGGAGATGAGTGGATGTGGGTGGAGATGAGTGGATGTGGGTGGCGGTGGGATGATGTTGGTGGATGTGGATGGAGATGAGTGGATGTGGGTGGAGGTGGGATGATGTGGATGTGGGTGGAGGTGGATGGAGTGGAGATGAGTGGATGTGGGTGGAGGTGGGATGATGTGGGTGGATGTGGATGGAGATGAGTGGATGTGGGTGGAGGTGGGATGATGTGGATGGAGATGGAGATGAGATGTGGGTGGAGGTGTGATGATGTGGATGGAGATGAGAGGAGGTGGGTGGAGGTGGCGGTGCCATCTCCCTGTGCATACCGACGCCCCTGTTCAGTGTCCAGAACATTCATGAGGTCAGATACTGAAACTGGCTCGGCATTCCCATTCATCCCCAAAGATGCGGAATGGAGCTGTGGTGACATGGGTCTGCACTCAGGAGGAGAACGGTGGAGCTGTGGAAATGCTCTCAGTGGTTACCCCCCCGCCTCGCCACCCTCCTCCACCCCCCCCCCCCCCGCCTTTAAGAACAGCTCGTGCGCTCTTCATCTTCGTTCGGTATGCGTTAACTACGCGATGACATGATGCACTTAGCCTGTTTACTCCTCTTCCTCCTCCTCCTCGCCCCCCAAGCTTTTATTTGTAATCCCGCCTCATTAGCATAATCGCGGAGTCACGTGACCTTTTAGCCGTCGCCTCCGGTGGTGGTGGTGCCGACCCAAAGTGACACTAAAAGCCGTCTGCTGAAACCAAAAATAACCGAACCCTGCGATTGTTTATGCGAAGGTCGCCCCCACCCCCCTCCCCGTGTCACCCCCCCGTTGAAACAAACACATGTGACGGCGCCGAGCCACCGGAGAGCGCCGGACCTCAACCCGATGCTGCATAATCGAGCAGGCGGCGGTATAAACTCTCGAAGCGTGACGCACCCCCATCCGCCGTACCCCCCTTACCCCCGCCCCCCCGGGCCCCGCCGCTGGAGGCGACCCAGAATCGGGGTCACGAACCGATTAGCGTCAGAGCGCGTCTCGGCGTGATGCTTAGTGAAGCTCGCCGGGTTCGAGATGAAAGCTGAAATGCGGAGTCGCGCCGCTGCGACGCGGGGTTGCGTCCCCGGTAACGAGGACAGCTGAGAGTTCCGTCTCCGGGCGGTCGCACGTGCAGCTACGACGGCTATCGCTTCGCTACGAACTATTTCTCCCATCAGTCGGCTCAGAACGGCAAAAAATCCTGCTTCGTAGTCGCCATTCCGATTCATCCCGAGACTTCCGTCACGTGCAGCTATGATGGCTATCGCTTCGCTACGAACTATTTTCTTCCATCAATCGGCTCAGAATACCAAACCCCCTGGTTCGTAATATTACGAGTAGTATTCGTAATATTCGTATGCTTACGTCGTCGTGCTTACGTCTCTTTTACCGCTGTCCAGGTGTGGTGCCTATAGCGTAGGTTATCGTGAGGTAACCGTCTACGGGCAACAAAGTTCTATGTACGTTACACCTCCACCAGTGAGGGCACTGCACCTGTGAACCTCCTCCTTGGCCTCCCTCCCCTCCCCCCTGCCTCCTCAGCACAGGCCCACACTCCCGGGGTGACGGAACCCTCTGCAGACAGGAGGACGTTCTGAAGAACAGAGGGACGAGGACGACGGCCGTTTCTTTAAGCGCCTGGTGGAGAACGCTGAAGGTTCATGCCTCCATCAACGACCCTTCATCACGTCTGTTGATTGGCCGGCGCGGTGTTGGGGAACATTATGGGATGTTCATAAAGCCAGCGTCATAAACGTCTGATGGAACGTTCTCCTGTTGGAACGCGGAACGTTGGCCATTTAATACTTTTCCTCCTCCACCTACTCCTCCTCTTACTCCTCCTACTAAAACTCCACATCCACCTACTCCTCCTACTAATATTAATACTCCTCCACCTACTCTTCCTCTTACTACTCCTACTAAATCTCCACCTCCTCCACCTTTTACTTCTACTTATACTCCTCCTCCTCCTCCTCCTCCTCTTACTACCCCTACTAAAACCGTTGGTGGAACCGTCAGTGGAACCGTCGGTGGAACCGTCAGTGGAATCGTCATTGCAATTGTCAGTGGAACCGTCGGTGGAACCGTCATTGGAATCGTCGGTGGAACCGTCATTGGAATCGTCAGTGGAACCGTCATTGGAATCTTCGGTGGAACCGTCATTGGAATCGTCATTGGAATTGTCAGTGGAACAGTCAGTGGAACCATCATTGGAACCTTTGGTGGAACCGTCATTGGAATCGTCGGTGGAACCGTCATTGGAATCGTCGGTGGAACCGTCATTGGAATCGTTGGTGGAACCGTCATTGGAATCGTCGGTGGAACCGTCATTGGAATCGTCGGTGGAACCGTCATTGGAATCGTCATTGGAATTGTCAGTGGAACAGTCAGTGGAACCATCATTGGAACCTTTGGTGGAACCGTCATTGGAATCGTCGGTGGAACCGTCATTGGAATCGTCGGTGGAATCGTCATTGGAATCGTCGGTGGAACCGTCGGCCGTCTCTCACTGGTTCCCTCCTCGGTTCACTTCGTATTAAAGGATAAATAGCGAGGCAGCGGCGGTTCTAAGCACAGCTTTGATGTTGCCGTGGTGATGTGGGTCCGGCAGAAGACAGAAGATCCCTGAAGCGGCAGAACGTTCTTTCTAAAGTCTGCGCCATGATCCACAAATCCCATCCTGACTCATCCCCTCCGTCCTGAGAACCGGACCTGCTCGCTAACAAAACCGCACGGTATGCCCGCGGCCCTGCAGCGGCCCAGTTCTGAGGGCCCGCGGAACCGAGGGCATCCGGCTGCGCAACACCGCCGTCTGCCCTCCTACATGCCCGTCGCTGAATATCACTGCAGCCTCTGGTGAGATTAACAGGTTCTCCCCTCTAACCAGACAAAAGCAATTTGTAGTTCTAGATCAAACTGATTTGTAGTTCTAGTTACAGACGAATCTCTATGTTCTCTGTTAGTCCTTTGTTCTCTGATGCAGTCATGGTGGCAGTTCCAGTGGTTTGGCAGTCCCATTTGCATTCCCAGTGGCAGCCGCAGTCTCAATCAAAGTGGCAGTCCCAGTCACATTGGTAGTCCCAGTGGCAGTTGCAGTGACAGTCCCAGTCACATTGGTAGTCCAAGTGGCAGTCCCAGTCCCAGTGGTAGTCCCAGTGGCAGTTGCAGTCCCGGTTAAAGTGGCAGTCCCAGTGGCATACAGAGTGGCAGTCCCAGTCACACTGGTAGTCTCAGTGGCAGACAGAGTGGCAGTCCCAGTCACACTGGTAGTCCCAGTGGCAGTTACAGTGGCAGTCCCAGTGGCAGACAGAGTGGCAGTCCCAGTCACACTGGTAGTCCCAGTGACAGTTGCAGTGGCAGTCCCGGTCAAAGTGGCAGTCCCAGTCACACTGGTAGTCCCAGTGGCAGTTGCAGTGGCAGTCCCGGTAAAAGTGGCAGTCCAAGTGGCAGACAGAGTGGCTGTCCCAGTCACATTGGTAGTCCCAGTGGCAGTTGCAGTCCCGGTCAAATTGGCAGTCGCAGTGGCAGTCCTAGCTCCATCCGCAGTCCCAGCGACAGGCTCAGTGGCAGCCGCAGTCACAGTGGCAGCACCACACACAACACTAATTAGAATAACGAGTGAGCTCGGTGCGTTAGCTTCAGAGAACCCATCCTGTCCTCATTCTTCTGCCAGAACACTGGAACATCCTGCGGTAACTCATCCGTAACTCCAGCAGGACGTCCCCCCGGCTCGGTGCCGACAAACGAAGCTGGAAAAAAAGACGAATCGGAATCCCCACCGCGTAGGAAACGACCTCATCCGCCTGATTTGCTCCCGCGCCGACGCGCACGCCCGTGAACCTGATTCAAAACGCAATTAAGAACCTCACACTTATCACCACGTCATAGTCCTCCTCACGTTCCACCCTGAACCCGGGTGGAGGTGGAGATTAATGACCTGTAAACCACCTGACCCCCACCTTCCCGCACAAGGCTTCAGCTCATTATCACGTTCTCCACCGTAATTAACCCGCCGTTCGTCTGCGTCACGTCGTCACGGAGATAAGAACCGGAGAACCGGGGACCCGGGGAGACGTGCCAGAGGCCTGTAGTTTCCCCTGAAAGCAGGACGCTTTAGGGTTCATATGCAGGGAAAGGCAACCTCCACCTTCTTCCCTCGCTCCACCCGTCCCCAAAACATTCCTTGCTCCATTGTCTCCCCTCGCTCCACCTGTCTCTCCTTCTCCCCTCGCTACACCCGTCCCCAAAACACTTCTTGCTCTATTGTCTCCCCTCGCTCCACCTGTCTCTCCTTTTGCCCTCGCTACACCCATCCCCAAATCACTCCTTGCTCCACCCCTCTCACCTTTCTCTACCCATCTCTCCATCTTCCCTCGCTCCACCCGTTCCCAAAACACTCCTTGCTACACACTTCTCCCCTTGCTCCACCTGTCTCTCCATCTCCCCTCGCTCCACCCATCCCAAAATCACTCCTTGCTCCACCCGTCTCCTGTCTCGCCTCTCTCCACCCATCTCCATAACTCTCCTCTCTCCACCAATCTCCATATCTCCCCTTGCTCCACCTGTTCCCAAAACACGCCTTGCTCCACCCTACTTCCCTCGTTCCACCCGTCTCCCCTTGCTTCTCCCTTCCCCTTCACTCCACCAGTCTCCCCTCACTCCACACGACTCTCCAAGTCCCCTCACTCCACCCGTCCCCGAATCACTCCTCGCTCCACCCGTCTCCTGTCTCCCCTCCTGTCTCCCCTTGCTCCACCCTTCTCCCCTCGCTCCACCTGTCTCGCCATCTCCCGTTCCCAAATCGCTCCTTGCCCCACCCGTCTCCCCTCGCTCCACCCATCTCCTCTCGCCACCTCCAGGCCTAACAATTGCACCGACATCCACCCAGCGATCAGCGTGCTGGCGGAATCCCAGCGGTTCACGCGAGGCGGCGCTCTGTGTTCTTTAATCCTCGTCCACGCCCGAGCCGCGTCCTCCGACGTTCTGTAATTCCTCACGGTGCCGGCGTTCGTTTGGCCGTCCGTTTGGCCGTCCGTTTGGCCGAGCTGTCTGGATGTGAGCGTGGTGGAGCAGCGGCGGCGGCGCTGATGGGCACGGGCGATAACGGCGGCGGGCGGCGCGAGGAACGGGGGCTCATAAATTATGAGGCGTGTATTATCACACAAATGGAACGGCTGACAGTGATGGAAATTAGAACGAGGGCGAGCGAGCGAGCGAGCGAGGGAGCGAGGGAGCCAGCGTAATTACACGCCGACCACGGCCACCTCGCCCTCCGCCCGACTCCACCTGCAGGACAATCCGGCGTCCGCGTGCCGACATATCCCCCTTTATTCCGCTTAATAGCATCCGAGATTGCAATAGTGGCGAGAGTGGCGGGGGGGCGAGTGTGGCGGGGGGGCGGGAGCGGCGGGGCGGGAGCGGCAGGTAACAACCCCAGGGCGTCGGGTTTAGTAAGCGATACTCATTCAGTCGTCGATCTCAGACACACGGGGACCGCGTGATGATTAACCCGCGTTAATGCACCAGCACCGTCCACCTGCACCCCCAAATCGCCACGTCCAGCTTATTAACGGAGGACATGGCAACCGCGGGGACTGTAACCGCGACCGCCGTCATTTAAATACGGAGCTTTGTAAATATTACGTCATCTCAACGCAGCTTCACCATCGAACACGCGCTCGTACGGTATCACAGGGAGCACTTTCATCCGTTACCACAAGGGGGCGCCACTTTGGATTGTTATCCTGCATTTTAATTGGTCTCAGGGCAGAACCCACGGGTCCTCGTGGTCGTTAGGTCGCAACTTCGGTGCCATCTCGGCTTCCGGCGTCATCGTAAGTTTTAAATGACGGGTAACCGGCCAACGAATAGGCGTTACCATGGCAATGAATTTTTATTTATTTATTTATTTTTTACAATATTTTTTTTTTTTTTACGTAAAAGACGATGAATTATTTAAATTAATTTTTTTATTAATTAATTCATTCATTCATTCATTATCTCCCGTTTTATCCTCTAGTAGGGTCGCGGTGGGGTTCCCCATGCCCATCCAAGGGAGAACGTTTCGGGCGCTGGGCAGATAGACCCAGGACAGGGCGCCAATCCATCGCTGGGCACTCACTCACACACACACACACACTATATTGGGCAATTTGAAGAATTCAATTGACTTGATCCATGTTTTTGGACTGTGGGAGGAAACCGGAGAACCCGGAGGAAACCCACGCGGACACGGGGAGAACATGGAAACTCCACCCAGATGGGGATTCGAACCGGGAATCACTAATGCTGAGAGGCGAGCATGCTAACCACTAAGCCACCGTGCCACCTTTTTAACTAATTAATTTCTTTACATTTGTTTCATTAATTTATTATTAATGTCCCCTCCCCCCGCACACACACACACTACCCGGTACACACATAGTGCTAAAACCCGGGACGAATGAGGACGCACGTCACCAGAGGATGGCATGTTCTCCAGCTGGGGTGCACGCCCCCGACCCAGGGAATGCAGGAGGATGGAAGAGCCAACGTGGACCAGGATCAGTGTGTCATAATGTCCATTCCTGTCCGGAGAAATCCAGCTTCCGGTCCTTATTGATGCCCACCCCATGTTCCGTTTGGTGCCGAAACCGGGGACGAATGAGGACGCACGTGGTGGAGAACGTCTCCTGCGAGCTGCGCGGGCAAGTTCTCCAGCGGGGGTGCACATCCCGGTCCAGGTTTTCGGTTCCCGTGTAGTGGGCGGGGCAAGCGGGAGGACAGAAAAGCCGAAGCGGACCGGGATGGGTCACATGTAGCGCCCGGGTCCGGCTCCGTCTGACGGCATGTGCAAGTTTATAACGCAACGCATCTGTCGCTCCAACGTGACGTTAAACGCAGAGTGTGATGAAGTCCCATCCTGTCGGGGAAATCCAGTCTCCGGTCCTTATTCCATAATTAGGTTACAGTGCTCCATTATAATCACATCTCTGGGTGGAGGACAGTGGATGACGGTGGAGGAGCCGCCACCCAAAAGGCAAGCCTGATGCCGCCTTGTGGGTTCGAGCCCGCACATCGTTAAGGAGAGACGTGATTAATAATTAGCGGGGAGATAATTACTGGTGTGGGCCGCACCACTGAGACACGGAGACGCGTTCTAGATTCATAAATCAGAGACGCGTAGCGGAACCGCGCCGAGATACAATGGAATGGAATATGTCCCGCGCAGGGGACATATGGTGTGACTCATCGTTCCGCGTTCGCCGTCATCGGGATGCCGATGCTGACAGCGGCACGCCATAACGCCGCCGGTCCCATGAGCCTGCGGTCCTCAGCAGCGAGGATCAATCACCCCGGGCTTAAATGAGCCCGGGTCACCTGAGCTCCGGACCTTGAGCCGTCCGGAGAACCCGATCGTGAGGCTCGGTTCTCGATGCGGATTGGACGGTCGCTCCGAGCGATGACGAGGACGTTCCGAGCTGGCGGCAGAGACATTGCTTCGGTTTTACAAGCTCGTATCCCATAATGCATCACTGCAGCAGGACGTTAGGACGATGGGACATTCACATCGATAGGATGTTTAAGATGACAGGAAATTAAGGACGTCGGGACATTAAGGAGGACAGGGCGTTAAGGATGTCGACGGGACATTATGAACGACAGGACATTATGGACGATGACGGGACATTAAGGAGGACGAGACGTTTATGACGACGGGACATTAAGGAGGACGGGTTGTTTAAGACGATGGGACGTTAAGGATGACGGGACGTTTAAGACGACGGGACATTATGGAAGACGGGACATTTAAGACAATGGGACGTTAAGGACGACGGGACGTAAAGGACAACGGGACATTATGCAGGACGGGACATTTAAGACAATAGGACGTTAAGGACGACAGGACGTAAAGGACAACGGGACATTATGGAGGACGGGACGTTTAAGATGATGGGACGTTAAGGACGACGGGACGTTAAGGATGACAGGACATTATGGAGGACGGGACGTTTAAGACGAAGGGACATTAAGGATGACGGGACGTTAAGGACGACAGGACAATCACAACGATAGGACATTATGGAGGACGGAATGTTTAAGACGATAGGACGTTAAGGATGACGGGACATTAAGGACGACAGGACAATCACAACGATAGGACATTCTATCCCCCCCATAACAGAGGATTAAGTGGACGATAAAGAACGCCTTTAATGCACCATGAAGCTCCCCCGCCCACCCGCCGCCGCCGCCCCCTCGTCTGTTAAAGGGATTCAGAATCTGGATGTCAGAGACTAATTGCCCCTCTTTCAATTTCAGAGAGATGAGGACCAGCAGCGCTGACAGACGGCTTCACCGCATCCACCTTCATTTAGCTATCGCCTCCTTTAGGCCTCAGCAGATTAAGGTGACTCTGCGCGCCACCACCCTCACATCCACCCTCACCAACACCACCCTCACAACCACCACCACCACCCTCATAACCACCACCACCCTCATAACCACCACCACCCTCACCAACACCACCCTCACAACCACCCTTACAACCTCCACCCTCACCAACACCACCCTCACAACCACCCTTACAACCTCCACCCTCAACAACACCAGCCTCACAACCACCGCCACCCTTACAACCATCACCCTCACAACCAACACCCTCACAACCAACACCCTCACAACCACCCTCACCAACACCACCCTCTCAACCACCCTCAAAACCACCACCACCCTCATAACCACCACCACCCTCATAACCACCACCACCCTCACCAACACCACCCTCACAACCACCCTTACAACCTCCACCCTCAACAACACCAGCCTCACAACCACCGCCACCCTTACAACCATCACCCTCACAACCAACACCCTCACAACCAACACCCTCACAACCACCCTCACCAACACCACCCTCTCAACCACCCTCAAAACCACCACCACCCTCATAACCACCACCACCCTCATAACCACCACCACCCTCACCAACACCACCCTCACAACCACCCTTACAACCTCCACCCTCAACAACACCAGCCTCACAACCACCGCCACCCTTACAACCATCACCCTCACAACCACCACCCTCACAACCACCCTCACCAACACCACCCTCTCAACCACCTTCAAAACCACCACCACCCTCACCACCACCCTCACAATCAACACAACCTCACAACCACCCTCACCAACACCACCACCCTCACAACCACCCTCACCAACACCACCCTCTCAACCACCCTCAAAACCACCACCACCCTCACCACCACCCTCACAATCAACACAACCTCACAACCACCCTCACCAACACCACCACCCTCACAACCACCCTCACCAACACCACCCTCTCAACCACCCTCAAAACCACGACCACCCTCACCACCACCCTCACAATTAACACAACCTCACAACCACCCTCACCAACACCACCACCCTCACAACCACCCTCACCAACACCACCCTCACAACCACTCTCTCAACCACCACCACCCTCACCAACACCACCCTCACAACCACCCTTACAACCACCACCTTTACCAACACCACCACCCTCACAACCACCACCACCCTCGCCACCCTCACCAACACCAGCCTCACAACCACCACCAACCTCACAACCACAACTACCACCACCACCCTCACAACCACCAACCGCACAACCACCACCCTCACAACCACCCTCACCAACACCACCCTGACCACCACCAACCTCACAACCACCACCATCACCACCACCCTCACCGCCGCCTGCTAAACTCAGCAACATCTTTCTGGCTGCACTGCAGTTTATCAAAGGACATCCATTTCTCTCTCTCTGTAATTCACATTGCCCCCCGCCCCCCCCGCCTCTGGAGCTGGGGCTTATCCCTGCACGCGGCGCCGGCGGTATTAAACACCTCAGCCACCCTCTGCAGCTTCACTCTCGCTGCCTTTAATGAGGTGCCAGTGCGGTGCGCATACGAGGAGCTCCTCCACCCGCCGAGTCGGCGCCGTCCGTTATATAACGCGATGCATTGCGGGGGGGAAGACGGAGAACCACATTATGACTGGGGGGGGAGGGGGGGTCGATGTAATGGAGGAAGCGCGCCGCCCCGAGGGAACCCGCACGCGCTATTTACATTCAGGAACGAGCAATAAAAAAAACCTCGCATAGACACCCCCCCCACCCCCCCCCACCTCCTGCACCACCGTCTCCACCTCCACCATCGCAAACATCCACTCACTCACTCGCCCGCCTGCCCCCCCGACTTATTTAAATTTCCCAAAAAGTGCTGATGCTCCCCGAGGTTGCATTCATTAACATTTAAGAGAGAGAGAGAGAGAGAGCGGTGATCTCGCTCGCTCATCCACCAGAGGGGGCCGGGCCGGACGTTTAGAGTCCCACGGCCTCATGGGAAAAGCGTCCCCATGTTTATCTCATTGGTTGAAATATGGCATGGAATCGGGTTCCGCTGCGTTCTGTGTAGAAGTGAGAACGTGGCGTTGGGAACGGGTTCAGGAAGTCTGCCGGAGGGGCGGAGAACCTCGGAGAACCTCGGGGAACCTCAGAGAACCTAGGAGAACCTCGAAGAACCTCGAAGAACCTCAGCACTTTTTGGGAAATCTGAATGAGTCCTGCTGTGAGTGAGCGAGCGAGTGAGTGGATGATTGCGATGGTGGAGGAGGAGGTGGAGGTGCAGGGGGTTGGAGGAGGGAGGGGGGGTCTATGCGAGGGAATGTGGTGGGATGTTGAGGACAACGGAACGTTTTGGACGACGGAACGATTACGATGTCCTCAACGTCCCACCGTCGTACACGTCCCGTCGTCCTTACCGTCCCATGTTCATGACGACAGGATGTTTAGGACGTCGATTCATCACTCTGAGAACACACGGGGTGGGGGGGGTCCTCGAACCGTCTGCCGCCTCGGAGACTTCAAAGGACCCGCGTTTCCTCTGAACGTCTGATTACTGCGGAACCGCCGGAGTGGAGCACCGGCGTCGAAAGTGACGTTTAGGACAGCTGGACGTTAAGGACCACAGAACGTTCCGTCATTCTTAAAGTCCCGCCGTCGCACATGTCCACCCGTCATGAATGTCCCGTCGCAAACGTACCGTCATCCTTAAAGTTCCGCTGTCCTAAACGTCCCACTGTTTTAAATGTTCCGTCGTCCTTAACATCCCATCGTCATAAACGTTCCGTCGTCCTAAATGTCCCCCGACGTAAAAGTCCCGCTGTCTCAAACGGATGAACATCGCATCGTAAACGTTCCGTCGTCCTTAAAATCCCACTGTCCTAAACGTCCCGTCGTCTTTAACATCCCATGTTCACGACAATGGGACATTTAGGACAGCTGGACATTTACAATGTCCTAAACGTCCCACCTTCGTGAATGTTCCTTCGCCCCAAACATTCCTTCGTCCTTATCGTCCCGCCGTCCGCCTAAACTTTATCGAGCGGAGGCAGACATGAGCGCCGTTTCTGACGGAAAATGAGTCGATGGCGACACAAAGAGAACGAATCCATACGAGACGAGACGAGACGGCGCCGGAGCCCGCACACCGATGCTGTCAGAACGCAAGGTCGGCGGTTGCGAGGGAACCGTTCTATGCAGGGTCGCGTCTCGGTACGTGGCCTCGAGTGTTGCGTATCAATCCGCCGGCTCCACGGGGTTCTCGCTCACTGTTCCACCACATTCCCCTGAACGGGTCCCCTGAACCCGTCCCCGTCTTCATGTAGTTCAGGTGAAGGAGCCGCCGGTTCGAAGGAGCTTTGTTCTTCACGGGAGAACATTACAGCCTCGTCTCCGGAGGCGGGATGTTTCGCCGCGTAGCGCCGATTGGAGGGAAGCCGGAGAACCCGGAGAACACTCACACAGGGCACGGGGAGAACATGCAAACTCCACCCAGATCGGGAGGTGTCGGAGTCCCGATTCTTTTTTCAGGCGTGTACACACTTTCGACGCCGGTGCTCCACTCCGGCGGTTCCGCAGTAATCAGACGTTCAGAGGAAACGCGGGTCCTTTGAAGTCTCCGAGGCGGCAGACGGTTCGAGGACCCCCCCCACCCCGTGTGTTCTCAGAGTGATGAATCGACGTGCGTTCTCTCTGATGAAGATTAATGGCGTTTGCGCGTGTTGTCGCAGCTTGTCGTGGAACGTTGTGCGGCGACGAAGAACCCGAGAAAAATGAACCTCTGAAACGTCGCTTCAGCAAAAGACAATTCAGTTTCAGCGAGAGCGCGACGGAACACAGAGGTGGAGAGCTTTCTCTTTACGTGGTGTGGAGGGTATGTGTGGGGTGTGTGTGGAGGGTGTGTGGTTGGCGAGTGTGTTTGTGTGTGAAGGGTGTGTGGTGGAGGGTGTGTGGTGGAGAGTGTGTGGTGGAGAGTGTGTGGTGGTGTGTGGTGGAGAGTGTGTGGTGGTGTGTGGTGGAGTGTGGTGGAGAGTGTGTGGTGGAGAGGGTGTGGTGGAGAGTGTGTGGTGGTGTGTGGTGGAGAGTGTGTGGTGGAGAGAGTGTGGTGGTGTGTGGTGGTGTGTGGTGGAGAATGTGTGGTGGAGAATGTGTGGTGGTATGTGGTGGAGAGTGTGTGGTGGTGTGTGGTGGAGAGTGTGTGGTGGAGAGTGTGTGGTGGTGTGTGGTGGAGAGTGTGTGGTGGAGTCGGGGGTGGAGAGTGTGTGGTGGAGAGTGTGTGGTGGTGTGTGGTGGAGAGTGTGTGGTGGTGCGTGGTGGAGAGTGTGTGATGGAGAGTGTGTGGTGGAGAGTGTGTGGTGGAGTGTGATGGAGAGTGTGTGGTGGAGAGTGTGTGGTGGAGAGAGTGTGGTGGTGTGTGGTGGAGAGTGTGTGGTGGAGAGTGTGTGGTGGTGTGTGGTGGAGAGTGTGTGGTGGTGCGTGGTGGAGAGTGTGTGGTGGTGCGTGGTGGAGAGTGTGTGGTGGAGAGTGTGTGGTGGAGAGTGCTGTGGTGAGAGTGGTGGTGGTGTTGTGGGTGGAGAGTGTGTGGTGGAGAGTGTGTGGTGGAGAGTGTGTGGTGGAGAGTGTGTGGTGGAGAAGGTGTGGTGGTGTGTGGTGGTGTGTGGTGGAGAGGGTGTGGTGGAGAGGGTGTGGTGGTGTGTGGTGGTGCGTGGTGGAGAGTGTGTGGTGGAGAGTGTGTGGTGGAGAGTGTGTGGTGGTGTGTGGTGGAGAGTGTGTGGTGGTGCGTGGTGGAGAGTGTGTGGTGGAGAGTGTGTGGTGGAGAGAGTGTGTGGAGAGTGTTTGGTTGGAGAGTCGTTGTGTGGTGGTGGGTGGTGGAGAGCGTGTGGTGGTGGGGGGGGGTGGAGAGTGTGTGGTGGAGGGGGGGGGTGGTTGGTGGGGGAGAGAGGTGTGGTGTTTGTGTGTGGATGGAGAGTGTGTGGTGGAGAGTGGTGGGGGAGAGTGGGTGTGGTGGAGAGTGTGTGGTGGTGGAGAAGGTGGCGGTTGGTGTGTGGGGTGGAGAGGGTGTGGTGGAGAGGGCCTGTGGTGGTGTGGGTGGGTGTTCGGTGTGGTGGTGTTGGGGTGGAGAGGGTGTGGTGGAGAGGGTGTGGTTGGGTGTGGTGGAGGGTGTGGTGGTGGAGAGTGTGGTGGGGGTGGTGTGTGGTGTGGAGAGTGTGGGGTGGTGGAGGGGGGGTGGAGAGTGTGTGGTGGAGAGTGTGTGGTGGGTGGGGGTGTGGTGGAGAGTGTGTGGTGGTGCGTGGGTGGAGTGGGGTTTTTGAGTGTGTGATGGAGAGTGTGTGGTGGAGAGTGTGTCGGTGGAGTGTGATGGAGAGTGTGTGGTGGAGAGTGTGTGGTGGAGAGAGTGTGGGTGGGTGTGTGGTGGAGAGTGTGGGGGGGGGGGGGGGGGTGTGGGTGTGGTGGTGGAGAGTGTGGTGGGGGGGGGGTGCGTGGTGGAGAGTGTGTGGTGGTGCGTGGTGGAGAGTGCTGGGAGTGGGTGGTGGACGAGTGTGTGGTGGGGGAGAGTGTGGTGGTGGTGTGGTGGGAGATTGTGTGTGGGGGAGGAGTGTGTGGTGGAGAGGGTGTGGTGGAGTGGGTGTGTGGTGGAAAAGTTGTGTGGGGGGAGAAGGTGTGGTGGTGTGTGGTGGTGGTGTGTGGTGGAGAGGGTGGTGGTGGAGAGGGTGTGGTGGTGTGTGGTGGTGCCCCGTTGGTGGTGGAGAGTGTGTGGTGGAGATGGACCCTGAGTGTGTGGTGGTGTGTGGTGGAGAGTGTGTGGAGAGTGTGTGGTGGAGAGTGTGTGGTGGAGAGAGTGTGGTGGAGAGTGTGTGGTGGAGAGTGTGTGGTGGAGAGTGTGTGGTGGAGAAGGTGTGGTGGTGTGTGGTGGTGTGTGGTGGAGAGTGTGTGTGGGTATGTGTGTGTGGGTGGGAGAGGTGTGGTGGACGAGTGTGTGGTGGTGTGTGTGGAGAGTGTGTGGTGGAGAGTGTGTGGTGGTGTGTGTGGTGGAGAGTGTGTGGTGGTGTGTGGTGGAGAGTGTGTGGTGGAGAGTGTGTGGTGGTGTGTGTGGTGGAGAGGGTGTGGTGGAGAGTGTGTGGTGGTGTGTGGTGGAGAGTGTGTGGTGGAGAGTGTGTGGTGGTGTGTGTGGTGGAGAGTGTGTGGTGGTGTGTGGTGGAGAGTGTGTGGTGGTGTGTGGTGGAGGGTGTGTGGTGGAGAGTGTGTGGTGGTGTGTGGTGGAGAGTGTGTGGTGGTGTGTGGTGGAGAGTGTGTGGTGGAGAGTGTGTGGTGGTGTGTGTGGTGGAGAGTGTGTGGTGGTGTGTGGTGGAGAGGGTGTGGTGGAGAGTGTGTGGTGGTGTGTGTGGTGGAGAGAGTGTGGTGGTGTGTGGTGGAGCGTGTGTGGTGGTGTGTGGTGGAGAGTGTGTGGTGGAGAGGGTGTGGTGGTGTGTGGTGGAGAGTGTGTCCAACACATATGGCACGAATTAGAACTGAGATTGTGAGTCAGCACTATTCACCCAACATCAGTGCCTGACCCAAACACACTCACCCCAACCCCCCCGCAGAACCCCCCACAGCGTCCGGAACATCAAAACGCGAACGCAGAACCTCAGAACGCAAACGCTAACCGCGGAAATGAATAATTAATGAGCTGAACGTCGTTAACGACGGTAACGAGACGAGCTCACGAGTCGATTCACCTCAGAGGAACCTCCTCCACCTCCTGATCATCTCCCACCACACCCGAGGAGCGCCACCTGGTGGTGCAGGTCCCGATTACACCATTCTGATCATCACCTCCACCTCACACATACACACACACACACACACACACACACACACTCACACACACACACACACCAGACATCACACACACACACCAGACTTCACACACACACACACACACACACACCAGACATCACACACACACACACACACACCAGACATCACACACACACACACACACACACACACACCAGACATCACACACACCAGACATCACACACCAGACATCACACACACACACCAGACTTCACACACACACACACACACACACACACCAGACATCTCACACACACACACACACACCAGACATCACACACACACACACACACCAGACATCTCACACACACACACACACACACACACACACCAGACTTCACACACACACACACACACACACACCAGACATCTCACACACACACACACACACCAGACATCACACACACACACACACACCAGACATCTCACACACACACACACACAACACCACCACATCACACACACACAGACATCACACACACACACACACACACACACCACACACCAGACATCACACACACACACACACACACACACACACACACACACACACACCAGACATCTCACACACACACACACACACACATCAGACATCACACACACACCAGACATCACACACACACACACACACACACACCAGACATCACACACACACATACATACATATTCACACACACACACACACATATAAACACACACACACACACACCAGACATCACACACACACATACATACATATTCACACACACACACACACACACACACACACACACACACACACACACACATCACACTGCACCATCAGCACCATGACCTCACACACACACTCACACTACGCTGATGCTGATCACATGATCAGGGATTTGAGTTCCGCTCTGAATGTAACGGAACCCTAGAGTCAGAACCATCAGGTCCGGTTTACATTCCATACACTCCATTATATACTGACATCTGACACTCTGCCCCCCCCCCCCACGCTCTCACCCCCCCCCCCCACGCTCTCACCCCCCGCACCACACACTCTCACCCCCCCCACGCTCTCACCCCCCACACGCTTTCACCCCCCCACCACACACTCTCACCCCCCCACCACACACTTTCACCCCCCACCACACACTCACACCCCCCCCCCACGCTCTCACCCCCCCGCACCCACACACCTCACCCCCCCACTCTCTCACCCCCCACACGCTTTACACCCCCCCACCACACACTCTCACCCCCCGCCACCACACACTCTCGCCCCCCCACGCTCTCACCCCCCACACGCTTTCCACCCCCCACCACACACTCTCACCCCCCACCACACACTCTCACCCCCCCACCACACACTCTCACCCCCCCACCCACACACTCTTCACCCCCCCCCACACACACGCCTCTCACCCCCCCCACACACTCTCACCCCCCACCACACACTCTCACCCCCCCCCACACACTCCTCACCCCCCACCACACACTCTCACCCCCCCCACACGCTCTCACCCCCCCACCACACACTCTCACCCCCCCCCACACACTCTCACCCCCCCACCTCTCACCCCCCCACCACACACTCTCACCCCCACCACCACCCCCCCACGCTCTCACCCCCACCACACCACACTCTCACCCCCCCACCACACACTCTCACCCCCCACCACACACTCTCACCCCCCACCACACACTCTCACCCCCCCACCTCCCACCCCACGCTCACCCCCCCCCACACACTCTCACCCCCCCCACGCTCTCACGCTCTCACCCCCACACCTTTCACCCCCCCACCACACAACTCTTCACCCCCCGCACCGCACTACACACTCTCAACACCCCCCCCACGCTCCACCCCCCACACGCTTTCACCCCCCCACCACACACGATCTCACCCCCCCACCACACACTCTCACCCCCACCACACACTCTCACCCCCCCACCACACACTCTCACCCCCCACCACACGCTCTCACCCCCCCACCACACACTCTCACCCCCCACCACACACACCTCACCCTCCACCCCCCACCACGCACTCTCACCCCCCCACCACACCCCCCACCACACGCTCTCACCCCCCCACCACCACTCTCACCCCCCACACACACTCTCACCCCCCACGCTCTCACCCCCCCCACCACCACTCTCACCCCCCACCACACGCTCTCACCCCCCCACGCTCTCACCCCCCACCCACCACTCTCACCCCCCCCCACACCCCCCAACACTCTCACCCCCCCACCACACGCTCTCACCCCCCCACGCTCTCACCCACCCCCACCACACTCTCACCCCCCACCACACGCTCTCACCCCCCCACGCTCTCACCCCCCCACCACCACCTCACCCCCCTGCCACGCTCTCACCCCCCCACCACACGCTCTCACCCCCCCGACACACGCTCTCACCCCCCGCACCACACGCTCTCACCCCCGCACCACACCCTCTCACCCCCGCACCACACCCTCTCACCCCCCCACACGCTCTCACCCCCCCACACACTCTCACCCCCCGCACCACACGCTCTCACCCCCCACACGCTCTCACCCCCCCACCACACACTCTCACCCCCCCCCACCACATACTCTCACCCCCCCACCACACGCTCTCACCCCCCCACCACACACTCTCACCCCCCACCACACGCGCTCTCACCCCCCCACGCTCTCACCCCCCGCACCACACACTCTCACCCCCCCCGCTCTCACCCCCCCCCCCGACACACGCTCTCACCCCTGTACCACACACGCTCTCACCCCCGCACCACACCCTCTCACCCCCGCACCACACCCTCTCACCCCCCCACACGCTCTCACCCCCCCACACGCTCTCACACCCCCCACCACACACTCTCACCCCCCACGCTCTCACCCCCCCACCACCACACGCTCTCTCACCCCCCACCACACCGCTCTCACCCCCCCCCCCACGCTCTCACCCCCCGCACCACACACTCTCACCCCCCACGCTCTCACCCCCCGCACCACACACTCTCACCCCCCACGCTCTCACCCCCCGCACCACAACACTCTCACCCCCCCCCGCACCACACACTCTCACCCCCCACGCTCTCACCCCCCACACGCTTTCACACCCCCCACCACACACTCTCACCCCCCGCCACTACATACTCTCACCCCCCCACCACACGCTCTCACCCCCCCACCAAACGCTCTCACCCCCCCACCCACCTCCACCACACACTCTCACCCCCCACCACACGCTCTCACCCACCCACGCTCTCACCCCCCGCACCACACACTCTCACCCCCCCCCCCATGCTCTCACCCCCCCCACCACCACCACACGCTCTCACCCCCCCCGACACACGCGCTCTCACCCCCGCACCACACCCTCTCACCCCCGCACCACACCCTCTCACCCCCGCACCACACCCTCTCACCCCCCCACACGCTCTCTCACCCCCCCACACACGCTCTCAACCCCCCCACCACCACGCTCTCACCCCCCCACCTACACGCTCTCACCCCCCCCCCCCCCCCCACCACACACTCTCACCCCCCCCAACCATCAAAACCCTAACCACATTCAGCGTTTATAAAGTAAGAGCGCAGAGCCACAGAGGAATGTCTCCCCCAGAGCAGAGAACCGACGGGACGACAAACGACGCGAGCCAATCAATCGCAGGTCACCACGGCGCCGACGATACAAGAATCCGCTTCGGAAAATGTCAAAATAAAAGTCTGCAACGCCGCGAACCAAACCCCTGACCCGCGATCGAGTCCAGATCCACAATGAAGCGGTCCACACGCCGAGGAACGTGGCCCGGCGTCTGAAGGGCGCCTCGCCTCGGAAAAATGGATTTCATTCCGTAAAGGCCGCACAGCCCGATAATACGGCACGGGAAAATAAAATGAAAAAAGAAATCGGGTTCCGAGCGCTCGGGTTCCGTTATCTGCTCCGGAGGCCCGCGCTCGGCGGTAAATCCACGTTTGATGTTCCAGTTTGCGTTCACGCCCCCCCGCAGAGCGCTGGACATCGCGCTCCAGAACCTTCCTCCTGTTCTGCTTTGAACAGAAACGCAGAGAACCACAACGATGTTCTAAAGGTCAACCACCAACTCTGAGGATTATTACCATCCAGACTCTGTCAGAAGAGTTAAACACACAGTCGCTGGAAAGCATCGGAACTCCAAAGCTCTTGAGTTCAGTTGAACATTGTTCAAGAGTTACTATAGTACAGTGTATAGTGTGTAGTATACTGTAGTGTGTAGTGTAGTATATTGTGTAGCGTAGTATACTGTAGTGTGTAGTGTAGTATAGTGTGTAGTACAGTGTGTAGTGTAATATAGTGTATATGTGTAGTGTAGTATAGTGTGTAGTATAGTGTATATGTGTAAACTGTAGTATAGTATGTAGTACAGTATAGTGTGTAGTATAGTAGAGTGTGTAGTGTAGTATAGTATGTAGTACAGTATAGTGTGTAGTATAGTATAGTGTGTAGTGTAGTATAGTATGTAGTACAGTATAGTGTGTAGTATAGTATAGTGTGTAGTGTAGTATAGTGTGTAGTGTAGTATAGTGTGTAGTATAGTATAGTGTATATGTGTAATCTGTAGTATAGTGTGTAGTGGTTTGTAGAGTGTGTTATATTGTATTGTATAGTGTGTGGTATAGTGTATGTGTACCTCTCTACCTCACCTCCTCACTCTCTCTCTCACTCACTCACTCACTCACTCACTCACTGGTTCTCTCTCTCTCTCTCTCTCACTCACTCTCTCGCTCGCTCACTCACTCACTCACTCACTCACTCACTCGTTCTCTCTCTCTCTCTCTCTCACTCACTCTCTCGCTCGCTCACTCTCACTCACTCACTCACTCGTTCTCTCTCTCTCTCTCTCACTCACTCACTGGTTCTCTCTCTCTCTCTCTCTCTCTCTCTCGCTCACTCACTCACTCACTCACTGGTTCTCTCTCTCTCTCTCACTCTCACTCACTCACTCACTCACTGGTTCTCTCTCTCTCTCTCACTCACTCTCTCACTCACTCACTCACTGGTTCTCTTTCTCTCTCTCTCTCACTCGCTCGCTCACTCACTCACTCACTCACTCACTGGTCTCTCTCTCTCTCTCTCTCTCGCTCTCACTCACTCACTCACTCACTCACTGGTTCTCTCTCTCTCTCTCTCTCTCACTCACTCACTCACTCACTGGTTGTCTTTCTCTCTCTCTCTCTCTCGCTCGCTCACTCACTCACTCACTGGTTCTCTCTCTCTCTCTCACTCACTCACTCACTCACTGGTTCTCTCTCTCTCTCTCACTCACTCACTCACTCACTGGTTCTCTCTTTCTCTCTCACTCGCTCACTCACTCACTCACTTTCGCTCACTCACTCACTCACTCACTCACTCACTGGTTCTCTCTCTCTTTCTCTCTCGCTCGCTCACTCACTCATTCACTGGTTCTCTCTCTCTTTCTCTCTCACTCGCTCACTCACTCACTCACTGGTTCTCTCTCTCTCTTTCTCTCTCGCTCGCTCACTCACTCACTCACTGGTTCTCTCTCTCTCTCACTCTCGCTCGCTCACTCGCTCGCTTACTCGCTCACTCACTGGTTCTCTCTCTCTCTCACTAACTCACGCTCTCGCTCACTCACTCACTCACTCACTCACTCACTCACTGGTTCTCTCTCTCTCTCACTCACTCACTCTCTCGCTCGCTCACTCACTCACTCACTGGTTCTCTCTCTCTCTCTCTTTCTCTCGCTCACTCACTCACTCACTGGTTGTCTCTCTCTCTTTTTCTCTTGCTCGCTCACTCACTCACTCACTGGTTGTCTCTCTCTCTCTCTCTCTCTCTCTCTCTCGCTCGCTCGCTCGCTCACTCACTCACTCACTGATTCTCTCTCTCTCGCTCGCTCGCTCACTCTCTCTCTGAGCCTGACTTATTTAATCTCACTCACTCTAAACCCGTCTCACATCGATATCACTCAGTTTCATACGGAACCCGTTCCTCCATTACAGTGTGAGACCGATCGACCCCCCCCCCCCCCCCCCATAGCACCTCCATCACCCCCCCCCGCCCCGCAGCACCTCCATCATCCATCACGCGCACGACGTCAGGACCGCGGCGAGGACAAAGTGAGGCCACGCCGGACGAGACGGGCATAGGTGCTGATACAGACACCCTTCATACTACCCCGAGTGCAAGACACTCACCCCTGATCTGCCCCCTCCACCTGCCCTCCCCTCCCCCCGATGGCAGGAGAACAATCCCGTGACGGATGGTCCTGCCGCTGATCCAATTAGATCGGCGCAGAACCCAGACTGGTCACTTCTGCTGATCAAGCGCCGAAAGGCTCGGTGCTGCAGCTTAACTGCTGAACTACGGAACACGGAACGCGGAACGTTGTTATTTCAGTCCTGGATGTTTTTTAAAGGATGCTTTAATCAGAGACGCAGAACAGATTTCTCGGTTCTGTCAGGGACGGACTCCACGTGACATCACGCCCATACGGGTCTGGGTTCGAGTCCCTAGGGGTGCGGAGCTGTATTTGTGGATTTGGTATGTTCTCCCTCGGCCTCCGTGGGTCGAGCTCTAGCCGAGCATCCTCTAAGACAAAACACATAATGCCGGGATAGGCTCCAGCACCTTGGTAAGCCAAATTAAAGAGGCTTAGAGATCATCAGGGATGGGTTTCCCGTGACATCACGGCATTACGGGTTTAGGTTTGCCTCCCAGACGGGGAGGAGGTGTATGTGTGATTTTGTATGTTCTCCCTCAGCCTATATGGGTTTTTGTGAAGCACTGGTGACCTGATCTAAAAGCTCAGGGTGAGACTTCAGTGTCCTCCAAGACGAAACATCACCACACCTCACTATCAGGTGGGTGTTCTAATGCCGGGATAGGCTCCAGCACTTTCAGCTCATCATCCATACTATAAGCTCCACCCATCATGCAGCACCCAGATGGGCTTTTGTAGTCCTTTAACACTTGGACACTTTGTAGTCCAGCCGGTACAATCAGGTCTACAGGACCTCAGGGAAAGCCGGCAGGTTCGAACCCCGATCCCGCAGACTGCCACCACCAACCATCCATACATCCATTATCTTCCGCTTTGTCCTATATTAGGGTCGCGGGGGGGGGGGGGGGGGTCCCCATGCCCATCCAGGGGAGAACATTTCAGGCGCTGGGCAGATACACCCAGGACAGGGGGGCAATCTATCACTGGACACACACTCACTCACACAGACACACTCTATATGGGGCAATTTGGAGAATTCCATTGACCTTCATCCATGTTTTTTTGGACTGTGGGAGGAAACCGGAGAACCCGGAGGAAACCCACGTGGACACAGGGAGAACATGCAAACTCCACCCAGATGGGGATTCGAACCGGGAATCCCTAGAGCTGAGAGGCGAACATGTCCAATCACTAAGCCACCGTGCCACCCACCACCAACCAAAACATTCATTCATTCATTCATTATCTCCCGCTTTATCCTCTATTAGGGTCGCGGTGAGGTTCCCCATGCCCATCCAGGGGAGAACGTCTCGGGCGTTGGGCAGATACACCCAGGACAGGGCGCCAATCCATCGCTGGGCACACACTCACTCAAACAGACACACTCTATATGGGGCAATTTGGAGAACTCAATTAACTTGATCCATGTTTTTGGACTGTGGGAGGAAACCGGAGAACCCGGAGGAAACCCACGCAGACACGGGGAGAACATGGAAACTCCACCCAGATGGGGATTCGAACCGGGAATCCCTAGCGCTGAGAGGCGAACGTGATAACCACTAAGCCACCGTGCCGCCCCCAACCAAAACAACACAACAAAAACAAAAAACAAAAAAAAAAATATTCTGTTTGAAGCTTTTTTTTTTTTTCCAGCGGAGCAAAAAATAATCAGGTTCAAAATGTTTTGCTGAAATTGAAAAGCTGCTAAAATATTCATGGAAACGGCAAATCTGATCGGCCACCCAACCGCCATTACTCAGAGAGTTGATGTTTCTCATTTGATTCCCGCGTTTTATTCGCCCGCCAAATGTGCTCTGACTATTTTCCAATTTGCCAGCCACATGAACGCCGCGCCACCACCACGCCGCCACGCCGTCGTCATCTCGCCGCCGCGCACGATGTCCCCTGTTCCGCGCACCACCCCGTCCTGTGATTTCCAGTCAGACGCTGAGAGTCTCACCGTTCCTTCTTCCCGCGGAGAAGAAGTCTCGACTGAACATGCTACCCAACTGCTTGTTCAAGCCCGCGTCCTATCCCGGCTTGATTATTGTAATGCGCTACTTGCCGGTCTCCCAGCCTCCACAATCAGACCTCTTCAACTAATTCAGAACTCTGCAGCCCGACTCGTGTTCAACCACCCAAGAACTCATGTTCATGACTGCATCACTCATTTACCTCCATTGGCTCCCTGTAGCTGCTGCATTCAGTACAAGTCACTGACTCTGGCCTACAGAACCATTTCTGGATCTGGCCCCTCG
Organism: Corydoras sp. C115; assembly: GCA_019802505.1. Lineage (NCBI taxonomy): Eukaryota > Metazoa > Chordata > Actinopteri > Siluriformes > Callichthyidae > Corydoras > Corydoras sp. C115. Next base: position 551,669 of record JAFMOC010000219.1, on the reverse strand, counting down.
TACCTTCACTCTATCTTTCCAAAATACACTCCAGCTCGTTCACTTCGCTCCGGTGATGATCGCCCCCTGGTGGTTCCACCTCACAGAGGAGCTGATTCTCACTCCGTGGCGTTCTCCACTGCAAAATGGTAGTACGATCTTCCCAACTCTGTCCGTAAGGCAGGATCACTGAGCAGCTTTAAGAAACTACTGAAGACGCATCTCTTTATCTAATACCTGTTATAAAAAAAAAATGTACAGTATGATTTTACAGTGGAGTTGGTTTTCTTCATAACTTCTGACTGTGTTGTTCTCATTTGTAAGTCGCTTTGGATAAAAGCGTCGGCTAAATGACTAAATGTAAATGTGAATGTGGAGAACCGTCCGCCCTGGAGCCTATCCCTCCCCCGCGAGGACTCCTGCCTTTCATCCATCACGGCTACACAGGTCTGGGTTCGAGTCCCGGGGGATGTGGAGCTGTGTTGTGGATTTGGTATGTTCTCACTCAAGGGTCAAGCTCTATCCGAGCATCCTCCAAGACGAAACACATATTTGCACCTTAGCGCTCTTACTGGTGAGTTAAGTGCTGGGATAGGCTCCGGCACCTTGGTAAGGCAGATTAAAGAGGCTTAAAAAGGGATGGGCTTGCAGTCACATCACAGCTATGAGTCCTAGACGGGGGAGGAGGTGTATTTGTGGCTTAACAAACCCGTATGGCGCCAACAATCACGCCACAGTCACAAGCAAAACCACAGGGGGCGCCGTTCTCCCTCATATCGCTTAGATCTGTAAATTGAGATTATACACTGCACTGAAACAGAGCGAGACAGAGACTGCCCTTTACACACACACACACACACACACACACACACACACACACACACGTAATCTAATTCCACTTGATTGGTCCATAACGCTAACGATACATGACTGCCAGCGTGCGGACGAGATCTTGAACTACACAAAGAGTCACAACAAAACAAAGCAGACACCGGAGACATTAATCAGTCAGAACAGGTGCTAACGAGAACCAACCAACCGGGACAAGGAGAACCCGCAGAAGCGGGAGAACCAACACGGTGCTCAGCGCGGGACTCAGAGATCAGCGGTCACTGCGTTCTGCTCCATGCTCTCTGTTTAAAACTCTGAAAAAGAGACGGGCTGCACGTTAACCACCGTAAAAAAAAAAAAAAAAAAAAAAAAAAACACGTGAGAATGTTAACAACTGTAAAGAACTTTAAAAATGTTTAAAACTCTGAAAAAGAGACGGGCTGCATGTTAACCACCGTAAAAAAAATAAATAAAAACATGTGAGAACGTTAACAACCGTAAAAAAAAAAAAAAAAAAAAAAAACGTGAGAACGTTAACAACCGTAAAAAACTTTTAAAATGTTTAAAACTCTGAAAAAGTGACGGACTGCCACCGTAAAAAACCAAAACACGTGAGAACGTTAAAAACCGTAAAAAAAACAAACACATGAGAACGTTAACAACCGTAAAAAAAAAAAAAAATATATAAAAAACGTTAACAACCTAAAAAAAAAAAACGTTAAAAATGTTTAAAAATGTTAAAAACCTTAAAAAAAAAAAAAAAAAAAAACTTGAAAACCTCAAAAACATAAAAAAAACGTTAAAAACTTCAGAAGCATTTAAAAAAGTTAAAAACGTCAAAAAAAAAAAAAAACATTAAAATCATTAAAAACGTTAAAATCAATAAAAATGTTAAAATAATAAAAAAATCATTAAAAACGTTAAAAAAAACGTTAAACCAAAAAAAAATCGACCTAGTGACCTCTGGTTCGTACCTCATTTTGTTCGTACCTCATTTTGTCCCTGCGGTATCAGACAGTGTGCTATTTAATAATGTTTCTATTCCGTATCAGACCGATATGGTTTTTATTAAATTCATTTAGTTTGATTTGCTTTTCCGGTGGCGTTCTCCTCTGCAGCGGCTCTGCAGTCGGTTAGCGCGGTTCGGATTTTCAGAGGAACTTCTCTTCAGACCTGAGGGCTCGTGCCGGTGCAAAGTCATTCTTAATTACTCGACCCGTGTTGCGGCGGCGGCCGGCGGTCGGAGGGACGATGGCAGTTATTAGCTCAATGTGCAAAATGATATGAAAGCTAATGAAACCAATAATCATCTTACCCATGGTGCATTAGAGAGTTAATAACTATCTCACTCGGCCGCGAGACCATGAGACCACGAGACCATGAGTGTGTGAGGCTGTGTGAGGGTGTGTGAGGCTGTGGGAGGGTGTGTGAGGGTGTATGAGGGTGTGGGAGGCTGTGTGAGGGTGTGGGAGGCTGTGGGAGGCTGTGTGAGGGTGTGTGAGGGTGTGGAAGTCTGTGTGAGGCTGTGTGAGGGTGTGGAAGTCTGTGTGAGGGTGTGGGAGGCTGTGTGAGGGTGTGTGAGGGTGTGGGAGGCTGTGTGAGGGTGTGGGAGGCTGTGTGAGGCTGTGTGAGGGTGTGGGAGCCTGTGTGAGGCTGTGTGAGGCTGTGTGAGGCTGTGTGAGGGTGTGGAGGGTCTGTGTGAGGCTGTGTGAGGGTGTGTGAGGGTGTGGGAGGCTGTGTGAGGGTGTGGGAGGCTGTGTGAGGCTGTGTGAGGGTGTGTGAGGCTGTGTGAGGGTGTGTGAGGGTGTGGGAGGCTGTGTGAGGCTGTGTGAGGGTGTGTGAGGGTGTGTGAGGCTGTGTGAGGCTGTGTGAGGGTGTGTGAGGGTGTGGGAGGCTGTGTGAGGGTGTGTGAGGGTGTGGGAGGCTGTGTGAGGGTGTGGGAGGGTGTGTGAGGCTGTGTGAGAGTGTATGAGGGTGTGTGTGTGAGGGTGTGGGAGGGTGTGGGAGGCTGTGTGTGAGGCTGTGTGAGAGTGTATGAGGGTGTGGGAGGCTGTGTGAGGGTGTGTGAGTGTGTTAATGTGTGTGTGTGTTCATGTGTGTGTGTGTGTGTGTTAATGTGTGTGTGTGTTAATGTGTGTGTGTGTGTGTGTTAATGTGTGTGTTAATGTGTGTGTGTGTGTGTGTTAATGTGTGTGTTAATGTGTGTGTGTGTGTGTTAATGTGCGTGTGTGTTAATGTGTGTGTGTGTTAATGTGTGTGTGTGTTAATGTGTGTGTTAATGTGTGTGTTAATGTGTGTGTGTGTGTGTTAATGTGTGTGTGTTAATGTGTGTGTTAATGTGTGTGTTAATGTGTGTGTGTGTGTGTTAATGTGCGTGTGTGTTAATGTGTGTGTGTGTTAATGTGTGTGTGTGTTAATGTGTGTGTTAATGTGTGTGTTAATGTGTGTGTGTGTGTTAATGTGTGTGTGTTAATGTGTGTGTGTTAATGTGCGTGTGTGTTAATGTGTGTGTGTTAATGTGTGTGTGTGTGTGTTAATGTGTGTGTGTTAATGTGTGTGTTAATGTGTGTGTGTGTGTGTTAATGTGTGTGTGTTAATGTGTGTGTGTTAATGTGTGTGTGTGTGTGTTAATGTGTGTGTGTTAATGTGTGTGTGTGTTAATGTGTGTGTGTGTGTGTGTTAATGTGTGTGTGTGTGTGTGTGTGTGTGTTAATGTGCGTGTGTGTTAATGTGTGTGTGTTAATGTGTGTGTGTGTTAATGTGTGTGTGTGTGTGTGTTAATGTGTGTGTGTGTGTGTGTGTGTGTGTTAATGTGTGTGTGTGTTAATGTGTGTGTGTGTGTGTGTTAATGTGTGTGTGTTATGTGTGTGTGTGTGTGTGTGTGTGTATGTGTTAAAGTGCAGGAAGGGAATCAGAGTGTTGTTGGTGTAATACAATCACTCTGTCGGTTCTCTGTGGCGATCGTTTGGAACCGTGCTCTCCATTTCAACGTCAGAACCCGCAGCATTCACAGCGCCACCATGTGACCACACCTTCCGATCCCAAACCGGAACCCCGACTCCTCCGACGGAACGTTTCCAGGTGGAGGTCGCTCGGACTCCGGACAGATGGCGGCGGGTTCCGATCACCCCCCCGCTGATCCGCCCCCGCGGGCCAATCAGCACCGGCCTCATTTGCATATGTAAACAAACACACCGTGCAGACATTTCCACACACACCGCCTTGCGGGGGGCAAGTGTGCAGGGGGGTGGGGGCAATCGGCTTCCCCAGGGTTCTATGTATGCGATCAATTTGCAGATGGCGGGAATGCGGCGCGGCGCGGCGCCACCACGAGCGACCCAGAACGTTTACTTCATTTAGGATCCAATCAAACAGTTTGGGGAAGGCCCCCGAGGTGAGGCATGCAGGAACTCCACCCGCACCCACACCTCGTTCCCCATCCCACATCTCAGCACACCTCCACCATGTTCTCCTCATCCAACACACCTCCACCATGTTCTCCTCATCCAGCTCACCTCCACCAAGTTCTCCTCATCCAGCTCACCTCCACCATGTTCTCCTCATCCAGCTCACCTCCACCACGTTCTCCTCATCCAACACACCTCCACCATGTTCTCCTCATCCAGCTCACCTCCACCAAGTTCTCCTCATCCAGCTCACCTCCACCATGTTCTCCTCATCCACCACACCTCCACCATGTTTTCCTCATCCAGCTCACCTCCACCACGTTCTCCTCATCCAGCTCACCTCCACCATGTTCTCCTCATCCACCACACCTCCACCATGTTCTCCTCATCCAGCTCACCTCCACCACGTTCTCCTCATCCAGCTCACCTCCACCATGTTCTCCTCATCCAACACACCTCCACCATGTTCTCCTCATCCAGCTCACCTCCACCACGTTCTCCTCATCCAGCTCACCTCCACCATGTTCTCCTCATCCAACACACCTCCACCACGTCCTCCTCATCTAGCTCACCTCCACCATGTTCTCCTCATCCAGCTCACCTTCACCACGTCCTCCTCATCTAGCTCACCTCCACCATGTTCTCCTCATCCAGCTCACCTCCACCACGTCCTCCTCATCTAGCTCACCTCCACCATGTTCTCCTCATCCAGCTCACCTCCACCACGTCCTCCTCATCTAGCTCACCTCCACCATGTTCTCCTCATCCAGCTCACCTCCATTATGTTCTCCTCATCCAACACACCTCCACAACGTCCTCCTCATCTAGCTCACCTCCACCACATTTTCCTCATCCAACACACCTCCAACATGTTCTCCTCATCCAGCACACCTCCACCACATTTTCCTCATCCAACACACCTCCAACATGTTCTCCTCATCCAGCACACCTCCACCACGTTCTCCACATCCAGCACTCTTCCACCATGTTCTCCTCATCCATCACTCCTCCACCATGTTCTCCTCATCCAGCACACCTCCACCACGTTCTTCATTATGTTCTCCTCATCCAACACACCTCCACCACATTATCCACATCCAGCACACCTCCACCATGTTCTCCTTTCATCATCCAGCACACCTCCACCACATTCTCCTCATCCAGCACACCTCCACCACGTTCTCCTCATCCAGCACACCTCCACCACGTTCTCCTCATCCAGCACACCTCCACCACGTTCTCCTCATCCAGCACACCTCCACCATGTTCTCCACATCCAGCACACCTCCACCACGTTCTCCACCTCCATCACAGAGTGGTACTACAGAACCATCACAGATGTTTTCAGAAGGTTGGAGGTGGTTCTGTTCTCTGACAGCACTCTCTCGCCGTCTCGGTTCCCTCCGCCCATCGTCCTCCTCCATCAGAGAACCTCCTCCGTTGAGGTTGATGCGCTCGGTTCTTCAGAGGAACGGATCGATCTCTTGATGGATCCATTAACTCAGATCCAGATCACTATCTCACGCTCGTCTCGGTTCTACGCCTCTGAACGTTCCGCGTCCTCGTTCCCGTATTCTTAGCGAAGGCGCCACGTTCTCCGGGTGACGGGTTCTAATACTCCATCTCAGATCATTTATTAATGCCGATGACTTATTCATGACACGTCGGATAGAAGGCGCTATATCGGTTCCGTTTTCCAGTTTTAAGTGTTGAACGCGCCCGACGTTCTCGCGGGGCCCGCGTTCATATTCGTTAGAACCCGAATCGGACCTCTGTGTTACACGGCGGGACGGCGGTGGATTTGCATGTTCTGGATGCTGAGGTGTCCTGGCTCTCTGGAGGGGAATGTGTGGAGAGGTAATCTGAGCTCCTCCACCTGCCTCCATCCTCGCCCGGGACGAGGCCGCTTCATTAGATACACCAACCTCACCCACCATCGTGTCGTCTCCATCCGTCAGACAGACGCTCCATCTGTGCGCTACAGCAGGGCGGGTTCCATTCGGGTGGTGGATGGTTCTCGAGCCTGCAGCCTGGCGGAGGCGAGATAGTGATCTGGATCTGAGTTAATGGATCCATAAAGAGATCGATCCGTTCCTCTGAAGAACCAAGCGCATCAACCTCAACCGAGGGTTCTCTGATGGAGGAGGACGACGGGCCGAGGACGACGGGCGGAGGGAACCGAGACGGCGAGAGAGCGCTGTAAGAGTACAGAACCACCTCCAATCTTCTGAAGACATCTGCGACGGTTCTGTAGTAACACTCTGTGGTGGAGGTGGAGAACATGGTGGAGGTGTGCTGGATGAGGAGAACATGGTGAAGGTGTGGTGGATGGAGAGGACATGGTGGAGGTGTGCTGGATGATGAAGGGAGAACATGGTGGAGGAGTGCTGGATGTGGAGAACGTGGTGGAGGTGTGGTGGAGGTGGAGAACATGGTGGAGGTGTGCTGGATGAGGAGGACGTGGTGGAGGTGTGCTGGATGATGAAGGGAGAACAAGGTGGAGGTGTGCTGAATGGAGAGGACATGGTGGGGGTGTGGTGGATGAGTAGAACGTGGTGGAGGTGTGGTGGAGGTATGTTGGATGGAGATGACATGGTGGAGGTGTGCTGGATGGAGAGGACATGGTGGAGGTGTGCTGGATGGAGAGGACATGGTGGAGGTGTGGTGGATGTGGTGGAGGTGTGCTGGATGGAGATGACATGGTGGAGGTGTGCTGGATGGAGATGACGTGGTGGAGGTGTGCTGGATGGAGATGACATGGTGGAGGTGTGGTGGATGTGGTGGAGGTGTGCTGGATGGAGATGACATGGTGGAGGTGTGCTGGATGGAGAGGACATGGTGGAGGTGTGCTGGATGGAGATGACGTGGTGGAGGTGTGCTGGATGGAGATGACATGGTGGAGGTGTGGTGGATGGAGATGGGTGGAGGTGTGCTGGATGGAGATGACATGGTGGAGGTGTGCTGGATGGAGAGGACATGGTGGAGGTGTGCTGGATGGAGATGACGTGGTGGAGGTGTGCTGGATGGAGAGGACATGGTGGAGGTGTGCTGGATGGAGATGACGTGGTGGAGGTGTGCTGGATGGAGATGACATGGTGGAGGTGTGCTGGATGGAGAGGACATGGTGGAGGTGTGCTGGATGGAGATGACGTGGTGGAGGTGTGCTGGATGGAGAGGACATGGTGGAGGTGTGCTGGATGGAGATGACGTGGTGGAGGTGTGCTGGATGAGGAGAATGTGGTGGAGGTAAGCTGGATGAGGAGAACGTGGTGGAGGTGAGCTGGATGAGGAGAACGTGGTGGAGGTGTGCTGGATTAAGAAAATGTGGTGGAGGTGTGCTGGATGAGGAGAACATGGTGGAGGTGTGCTGGATGAGGAGAACATAGTGGAGGTGTGCTGGATGAGGAGAACGTGATGGAGGTGTGCTGGATGAGGAGAACGTGATGGAGGTGTGCTGGATGAGGAGAACGTGATGGAGGTGTGCTGGATGAGGAGAACTTGGTGGAGGTGTGCTGGATGAGGAGAACATGGTGAAGGTGTGCTGGATGAGGAGAACATGGTGGAGGTGTGCTGGATGAGGAGAACGTGATGGAGGTGTGCTGGATGAGGAGAACGTGATGGAGGTGTGCTGGATGAGGAGAACGTGATAGAGGTGACGCTTGGATGCAGAACGTGGAGGTGGAGCATAGAGGTAATGGGAACGTGGTGGAGCAAAAAATCAGCATGTGAATTCTTAAAAACAAAGCGGGTCCTGCAAACATGTTCTTCAGTGAGGATGACCGGCTCCACCCTCCTACTGCGGGAGGTGGAGGGTTCTCAAGCCTGAGTTAAGTATCTGAGTTAATGGACGCCATAAATGCTCTGCGATTGATCCATTCCTCTGAAGCTGCAGAACCCAGCGCATCAACCTCAACGGAGGAAGTTCTCTGACGGAGGAGGACGACGGGCGGAGGGAACCGAGACGGCGAGAGAGCGCTGTCAGAGTACAGAACCACCTCCAACCTTCTGAAAACGCAGTGGAACAAAGAGCAGAACCGACAGGTTGCATCATCTTAAAATGGGTGGGTTCTGCAGGCATGTTCTCCAGTCGGGACGCGGGAGGTGGAGTGGGCGGGGGCAGGCGGCTGACGAACAGGAATCTACAAGAGGACGAAAGGTGGAGGTTCTTCTGCAGTCAGGATGGTACCGAGGGTGGATGTCAGGACCGGATTGGTTCTCCCTCTCTCTCCACCAGGCCTGAGAGAGATCTCCTCAATCAAGCCCCGACCCTCTGCAGAACCATTGGGAGGATTTGGGTTCCAAACCCAACATCGGCGTCAGACCTCAACCTCGCGCGTCCCCCCATCGGAACTTCAGTCAGGTGACCGCCCAATCGGCTTTCGACCAATCAACCGGCGTATAGAACCGCGAGACGTCAGAATGTGGCCATGCGTGAGCGCCTCGCTGACGGACGGTCAAATAGAACCGTCCCGCCAAATAGAACCATCTTGTCCTCGCCCGGGGACGTTCCACGTTCTCGCTACTCCAGGGTGGTCCCATTTCGTCTAGTCGAATACAAATGAGGTGAATCGGGATGCAGACTGGGTCCCCGTGAGCCGGGTTCTTCAAGGCCGTTAAACGCTGTGAAAAGGTGGAGACGGCAAAAACAACCCACACAGACACGGGGAGGACATGCAGAACGAACGAATGCACAATGATCGGCATCCCGATTCATCCCAGTGAACGTCCACCCTCAGAACCATCCTGACTGCAGAAGAACCTCCACCTTTCCTCCTCTTGGCTTTTTAGGAAAGACGTGGACATCACTTACCACCAGGGTGCAGCACATGGAAGGCATCCACCACTCCCGGCACATGGAGGACATGCCGAGACCTCATAGACGACCTTGTGTTCTACCGTCCAAAACCAAACCGGGTTGCGAGGTTCTACCTCGCTGCAATTCTATTTTCCCGCCACTAGGGAATATTCCATTGCGATATAAATGAATCAATTAAAATCTAACGACATCCTGCTAGGGGTGGCAGGGTGGCTTGGTGGTTTAGCATGTTCTCCTCTCAGCACTAGGTTTTCCCGGTTGGAATCCCAATCTGGGTGGAGTTTCCATGTTCTCCCCGTGTCCGCATGAGTTTCCTCCGGGTTCTCCGGTTTCCTCCGAAAACATGGATTCAAGGTGAATTAAATTATCCAAATTGCCCCATATAGAGTGTGTGTATCCAGTGACAGATTGGCGCCTTGTCCTGGGTGTTTCAGCCCAGCGCCCAAAACGTTCTCCCCTGAATGGGCATAAGGAACCCCCCCCCCGATGGATGGATGGATGGATATCCCGCTACACACTACAAACATGAGATATCTGAGGTTCTATTAACCCCCAACCAGCGGAACACACCATACAGAACCTCATCCTCAAATCTCAAGGCCAAGGGGGGGGGGGGGGGCGAGGAAGGGGGGGGGGGGGGGGTGTCGGGTGGTTGCCTAGGCAAGCAGGGATGGAGGATTCAGAATCCTGTCGCACCTCAGGGTCACACCGTTCTTTATAATAGACTTTCTGTTTCTAATTCCCAGCGTGCTGATGGACGGGCGAGCGAGAGAGAGAGAGAGAGAGAGAGAGAGAGAGAGAGCAAGAGAGAGAGCAAGAGAGAGAGAGAGAGAGAGAGAGCGCGAGAGAGAGAGCGTGAGTGTGAGGTCCTCACGATAATGTGTGAAGGAGACAAGGATGAAGCCAAGCTGTGCGAAGGAAGCTCTCGCATCGACCCGACCAACCGTCGCATTCTTCGCAGGGAGAGAGAGCTCAGGACTGGAAGCCCGCTTTGATTCTGGGTGTGGCACGCACACACACACACACGCACACACACACACACACACACACACACACACACACAGTGCTGGCGTTCTAGAATCCAAGCCTCATGAGAACAAAGCTTGCGCCTCAGTGCCATCTGCATTCTCACGTTCTCGCGTTCTCGTTTCGGAGGAGAATTCAAAACCGCGCTCAGCAGTTTGGCGGGGGACCGAGGGCCGGGCGTGCAGGGCTGTCAGACCTGAAGTCTGGCTCATTTGATTCCGAATCCGGTCTCATTTGATTCCAAAGTCAGGCTCATTTGATTACAAACTAGGGCTCATTTGATTCCGAATCCGGACTCATTTGATTCCGAACTCGGGCTCATTTGATTCCCAATCCGAGTCGGGCTCAAGTCGGGCTCATTTGATTCCCAATCCGAGCTCATTTCATTCCAAAGTCAGGCTCATTTGATTCCAAAGTCGGGCTCATTTCATTCCAAAGTCGGTCTCATTTCATTCCAATCTAGGGCTCATTTGATTCTGAATTCAGGCTCATTTGATTCCGAATCCGGGCTCATTTGATTCCAAAGTCAGGCTTATTTGATTCCGAATCCGGGATCATTTGATTCCAAAGTCAGGCTTATTTGATTCCGAATCCGGGCTCATTTCATTCCAAAGTCGGGCTCGTTTGATTCCAAACTAGGGCTCATTTGATTCCGAATCCGGGCTCATTCAATTCCAAAGTCGGGCTCATTCGATTCTGAATCCAGGATCAATAGATTCCAAATCTGGGCTCATTTCATTCCAAACTCAGGCTCATTCAATTCCAAAGTCAGGCTTATCTGCCAGCAGGCTGCAGTTTTGGGGTTTAAAGGGTGTGAGTGTGTAGGTGGAGAGAGAGAGAGAGAGAGAGAGTGAGAGTGAGTGAGTGGGGGGGGGGTGCGCACATCGAAGCGATCCGCGTATCTTTGTAAAGCAGCTGAACGGTCCAGCAGAACGCTTTAGAACCGAACCCCGAACTACTCGGTCCCCGTGGGGGTGGGGTGGGGTGTGGGGGGTCACGTGCTCCCCTTTGATCGACCACTGTCCACGATCCCGACCGCCGACTGTAACGGAAAGACGCGCATCGGTTCCAGTCGGGCGACGAGCGTCGCGTTGACGCCGCCGCGCAGGTACTGATGAGTATCCAGAGCCTCGCGCATCAAGCCCGCCCTCCTGGAGCCCCGCGGCGGCGTCCGAACGCCTGACGTCCTGCACTTGCCCCGATCCGAGCGCGCGCGGGGGGGGTGCGAAGGGACACGGACCGGCTGCCCCCCTCCCGCACAGCCGCCGCTCCGACGTCCTTGACGGAGTGGAGCCTCGCGATCCGGCCCTCCTGAGCCCCGCGGCGCGTCCGAACGATGACGCGGGCAGAGCGAGCGGACGCGGCCCCGTGGCGTCCTCCAGACAGAACGAGAGTGGAGAGAGATGGAGACGGGCGACGCGTCCCGTTACCTCCTCCAGTGTGTGAAGAGTGTGAGAGTGTGGTGTGTGTGGTGTGTGTGTGTGTGTGTGTGTGTGTGTGTGTGTGTGTGTGTGTGTGTGTGTGTGAGTGTGTGTGTGTGTGTGTGTGTGATGTGTGTGAGTGAGAGAGAGAGAGCTGGAGACAGAGACACAGAAAGAGAGAGAGTTTTATTTAGAACATCTGCACTTTATCTCTAAGCAGAAAGAGACCGAAAAACGGAGAGACAGGCAGAGCACTGAGTGGAGGAGAGTCAGAGTCAGGTGGAGGAGAGTCAGGTGGAGGAGAGTCAGAGTCAGGTGGAGGAGAGTCAGAGTCAGGTGGAGGAGAGTCAGGTGGAGGAGAGTCCGAGTCAGGTGGAGGAGAGTCATGGTCGGTTGGAGGAGAGTCAGAGTCAGGTGGAGGAGAGTCAGGTGGAGGAGCGTCAGGTGGAGGAGAGTCAGAGTCAGGTGGAGGAGAGTCAGAGTCAGGTGGAGGAGAGTCAGGTGGAGGAGCGTCAGGTGGAGGAGAGTCAGAGTCAGGTGGAGGAGAGTCAGAGTCAGGTGGAGGAACGTCAGAGGCAGGTGGAGGAGAGTCAGAGGCAGGTGGAGGAGAGTCAGAGGCAGGTGGAGGAACGAGAGGGCAGGTGGAGGAGAGTTGGGTGGATGAGAGTCAGATTCTGGTGGAGGAGAGTCAGAGTCAGGTGGAGGAGAGTCAGAGTCAGGTGGAGGAGAGTCAGGTGGAGGAGAGTTGGGTGGAGGAGAGATGGGTGGACGAGAGTCAGAGGCAGGTGGAGGAGAGTCAGTTTCAGGTGAAGGACATTTGGGTGGAGGAGAGTCAGAGTCATCTGGAGGACATTTGGGTGGAGGAGAGTCGGTTGGAGGAGAGTCAGAGTCAGGAGATTTAGAGTCAGGTGGAGAATAGTTGGGTGGAGGAGAGTCAGAGTCAGGTGGAGGAGAGTCAAAGGCAGGTGGAGGAGAGTTGGGTAGAGAAGATTCAGAGTCAGGTGGAGGAGAGTCAGAGTCAGGTGGAGAACAGTTGGGTGGAGGAGAGTCAGAGTTAGGTGTAGGAGAGTCAGAGTCAGGTGGAGGAAAGTCAAAGGCAGGTGGAGGAGAGTTGGGTGGAGGAGAGTCAGAGTCAGGTGGAGGAGAGTTAGATTCAGGTGCAGGATATTTGGGTGGAGGAGAGTCAGAGTCAGCTGGAGGACATTTGGGTGGAGGAGAGTCAGTTGGAGGAGAGTCAGAGTCAGGAGATTTAGAGTCAGGTGGAGAACAGTTGGGTGGAGGAGAGTCAGAGTCAGGTGGAGGAAAGTCAAAGGCAGGTGGAGGAGAGTTGGGTAGAGGAGATTTAGAGTCAGGTGAAGGAGAGTCAGGGCAGGTGGAGGAGAGTCAGAGTCAGGTGGAGGAGAGTAGGGTGGAGGAGAGTCATAGTCAGGTGGAGGAGAGTTGGGTGGAGGAGAGTCAGAGTTAGGTGGAGGAAAGTCGGTTGGAGGAGAGTCAGAGTCAGGTGGAGGAGAGTCAGATTCAGGTGCAGAACATTTGGGTGGAGGATAATTAGAGTCGGGTGGAGTTGAGTCCGAGTTGGGTGGAGGAGAATCAAAGTTGGGTGAGAGAGTGAGAGAAATTAAACGCAGATGTGGATGGATGGGGCAGATGGAGGCAGATTGATGCAGATGTGGATGGATGGGGCAGATGGAGGCAGATTGACGCAGATGTGGATGGATGGGGCAGATAGAGGCAGATTGACGCAGATGTGGATGGATGAGGCAGATGGATGCAGATTGACGCAGATGTTGATGGATGGGGCAGATAGAGGCAGATTGACGCAGATGTGATGGATGGGGCAGATAGAGGCAGATTGACGCAGATGTGGATGGATGGGGCAGATAGAGGCAGATTGACGCAGATGTGGATGGATGGGGCAGATTGATGCAGAATGATGCAGATGTGGATGGATGGGGCAGATTGATGCAGAATGATGCAGGTGTGGATGGATGGGGCAGATTGATGAAGATATGGATGGATGGGGCAGATTAATGCAGATTGATGCAGAGGTGGATGGATGGGGCAGATTGACGCAGATGTGGATGGATGGGGCAGATTGATGCAGATTGATGCAGATGTGGATGGATGGGGCAGATGGATGCAGATTGATGCAGATGTGGATGGATGGGGCAGATTGATGCAGATGTGGATGGTTGGGGCAGATGGATGTAGATTGATGCAGATGTGGATGGATGGGGCAGATTGACGCAGATGTGGATGGATGGGGCAGATTGATGCAGATTGATGCAGATGTGGATGGATGGGGCAGATGGATGCAGATTGATGCAGATGTGGATGGATGGGGCAGATTGACGCAGATGTGGATGGATGGGGCAGATAGATGCAGATTGATGCAGATGTAGATGGATGGGGCAGATTGACGCAGATGTGGATGGATGGGGCAGATGGATGCAGATTGATGCAGATGTGGATAGATGGGGCAGATTGACGCAGATGTGGATGGATGGGGCAGATGGATGCAGAATGATGCAGATGTGGATGGATGGGGCAGATTGACGCAGATGTGGATGGATGGGGCAGATGGATGCAGGTTGATGCAGATGTGGATGGATGGGGCAGATTGACGCAGATGTGGATGGATGGGGCAGATGATGCAGATGATGCAGATGTGGGGCATGATGGATGGGCAGATTGACGCAGATGTGGATGGATGGGGCAGATGGATGCAGATTGATGCAGATGTAGATGGATGGGGCAGATTGACGCAGATGTGGATGGATGGGGCAGATTGATGCAGATGTGGATGGATGGGGCAGATGGATGCAGATTGATGCAGATGTGGATGGATGGGGCAGATTGACGCAGATGTGGATGGATGGGGCAGATGGATGCAGGTTGATGCAGATGTGGATGGATGGGGCAGATTGACGCAGATGTAGATGGATGGGGCAGATGGATGCAGATTGATGCAGATGTGGATAGATGGGGCAGATTGACGCAGATGTGGATGGATGGGGCAGATGGAGCAGATGATGAGATGTGGATGATGGGCCAGATTGACGCAGATGTGGATGAGATGGGGCAGATGGATGCAGATTGATGCAGATGTAGATGGATGGGGCAGATGGATGCAGATTGATGCAGATGTGGATGGATGGGGCAGATTGACGCAGATGTGGATGGATGGGGCAGATGGATGCAGATTGATGCAGATGTGGATAGATGGGGCAGATGGATGTGTACGTGTGGTGGAGTTGCTGGATGGGTGGAGTAAGAATGAGACAGATTGACGGTGATGTGATAGATGGAGGAACAAAACGAGATGTACAGATGGAGTAATAAACACTGAATGGGTGGAGGTGGAGGTGGAGGGCAGATGGGGCAGATGGATGGATTTAATGAAAGGAGCTTTGAAACTCAGAGGTCTGATGAAATAGAGGATGGATGGATGGATGGGACGAGCGAGAGTGAGTGAGAGAGAGAGAGAGAGAGAGAGAGAGAGAGAGAGCGAGGATGTAAAAGGATGGAGAGGAGGATCAACGGGTTAAAGTGAGGAGGAAGAAAAAGAAATGAATTCTCAGAGAGAGAGAGAGAGAGAGAGAGAGGGGGGAGAAGAGAGAGAGAGGAGAGAGAGAGAGAGAGGGGGGGAGAAAAAGAGAGAGCTGAGAGGAGAGAGAGAGAGAGGGGGGGGGAGAAAAAGAGAGAGAGTGAGAGAGAGAGTGGGGGGAAAGAGAGAGAGGAAGAGAGAGAGAGAAGAGAGAGAGCGAGAGAGAGAGAGAGGGGGGGAGAAAAAGAGAGAGAAGGGAGAGAGAGAGAGAGAGAGAGAGAGAGAGAGAGAGAGAGGGGGAGAAAAAGAGAGAGAGGGGAGAGAGAGAGAGAGGGGAAAGAGAGAGGAGAGGGGATTTAGAGAGGGGAAAGAGAGAGAGGGGGAGAGAGAGAGGGGAGAGAGAGAGGGGAGAGAGAGAGGGGGGGAAAGAGAGAGAGGGGGAGAGAGAGAGGGGGGGGAGAAAAAGAGAGTGAGGGGGGAGTGAGGGGGGAAGATGAGAGAGAGAGAAGGAGGACAGAGAGAGAGAGAGAGAGAGAGAGAGAGTGGTGAGCGAGAGCTCTTGAATGTAAATGAGAATGCGGGGCGTGAATGGAATGGATCCTTGATGTTAAACGTGACTTGAATGACATGTTCCTGCTCTGAGAGCGGGGGGGGGGGGGGGGGGTTAATGTGGGGGGGGGTCAGGTGGTCGATCAGGCGCTGTTTATCTCGGTTCCGTAACCCGGACTGACTTTGAGAGAGGACACGCTTCCTTTTCTAAACAAACGAAGAGCAGAGATGAGAAAGGTCAGCGCCGCCAGCGCCGGAGGAACCAGAGGAACCGGAACCGGAACCAAAACCAGAGGAACCAGAACCAGAGGAACCAGAACCAGAGGAACCAAAACCAGAGGAGCCAGATGAACCAGAGGAACCAGAACCAAAACGGTTCCTGTTCCACTTCATCAGGAACCAGGTTCCCCGTACAGATGAACAAGAGGATGAATGAACAGATGGAGGAAGAGTTAGATAAATGGATGGATGGATGAACAGATGGATGGATGGATGAATGGATGGATAGACGGGTGGGTGGATGAACGGATGAATGAACAGATGGATGGATTATTGGATGGATAGACGGGTGGGTGGATGAATGGATGAATGAACAGATGGATGGATGGATGAACAGATGGATGGATGGATGAATGGATGGATAGACGGGTGGGTGGATGAACGGATGAATGAACAGATGGATGGATGGATGAACAGATGGATGGATGGATGAATGGATGGATAGACGGGTGGGTGGATGAACGGATGAATGAACAGATGGATGGATGGATTATTGGGATGGATAGACGGGTGGGTGGATGAATGGATGTATGAACAGATGGATGGATGGATGAATGGATGGATAGACGGGTGGGTGGATGAATGAACAGATGGGTGGAAGAGTTAGATGAAATGGATGGATGGATTATTGGATGGATAGACGGGTGGGTGGATGAATGGATGAATGAACAGATGGATGGATGGGATGAACAGATGGATGGGTGGATGAATGGATGGATAACAGGGTGGGTGGATGAACGATGATGATGGATGAATGGATGGATAGACGGGTGGGTGGATGAACGGATGAATGAACAGATGGATGGATGGATGAACAGATGGATGGATGGATGAATGGATGGATAGACGGGTGGGTGGATGAACGGATGAATGAACAGATGGATGGATTATTGGATGGATAGACGGGTGGGTGGATGAATGGATGAATGAACAGATGGATGGATGGATGAATGGATGGATAGACGGGTGGGTGGATGAATGAACAGATGGAGGAAGAGTTAGATAAATGGATGGATGGATGATTGGATGGATAGACGGGTGGGTGGATGGATGGATGAATGAACAGACGGATGGATGGATGATTGGATGGATAGACGGGTGGGTGGATGGATGGATGAAGGATAGTTGATGGATGGATGAACAGCCGATGGTGGCGCCATTCTTCCTCAGTATCATATCTCCATCCTAACGTCTCCATCTGAGCTCTGGTCCTCACAAAGACGCGTCACACTCCGCCGAGGTCCCTCCCCTGGAGCTCCGACATGAAGTTCCACGTTCTGTGGCCCGAGCATAAGATCGGACAGCCGCCGCCGCGTTCTCACGGGAAGTTCCCTCGCTGAAGACCCGAAGTCTGGCGCCACAGATGGCGCCGTCGCAACACGAGCGACCACCTGGAGCATTTATTACTGCCCCTCCACCTCCAAACAAGCCCTCAGCGAATCACGTTCTCAGCGAAGAACGGCGTGAGATCAGAACGGCGTGAGATCAGAACGGCGTGAGATCAGAACGGCGTGAGATCGGAACGGCGCGAGATCGGAACGCCGTGAGATCGGAACGGCGTGAGATCGGAACGTCGTGAGATCAGAACGCTGTGAGATCAGAACGGCGCGAGATTAGAACGCTGTGAGATCGGAACGCCGTGAGATTGGAACGTCGTGAGATCGGAACGCTGTGAGATTGGAACGGCGTGAGATCAGAACGTCGTGAGATCAGAACGGCGTGAGATCAGGACGTTGTGAGATCAGAACGCTGTGAGATCAGAACGGCGCGAGATCAGAACGGCGCGAGATCAGAACGTCGTGAGATCAGAACGCCGTGAGATCGGAACGCCGTGAGATCGGAACGGCGTGAGATCGGAACGTCGTGAGATCGGAACGTCGTGAGATCAGAACGCCGCAGGATTGGATTCTCGGTCGAGGCACCAGGACGAGATCGGAGCGGCATCAGCAACAAGGAGCTCTGTCAGAGGAGATCAGAACGGTATCAGACCCGCTAGATCAGACCTCAGCGCTAATCGATCTGAGAGGCTTGGAGCTGCAGGACATCAGATGGTGGAGAGGGTCTGAGTGTGAAGACGTCCACTCTGGAAAAGACTGGAGCGAGATGAGATCGGATCTGGTCTGATCCGAGGCGAGCCGAACGAGGGGAGGAGGGAGAGCTTCAGAGTAGAATGAGATCAGATCTGATTTGTTCCAAGACAAGCGGGATGAGGGGAGGAGGGTGAGCTTCAGACAGAACGAGATCTGATCTGATCCGATTCAAGACAAGCTGAATAAGTTGAGGGTGAGAGTCAGAACAGAACGAGATTAGATTGGGTCTGATTCAAGATAAGCTGGATGAGGGGGAGGATCAGATCCGATCCAATCCGAAACATGCATGATGCAGATGAGAGTGGAAGCGTCGAAGCAGAATGAGATCAGATCTGATCCGATCCGAGACGAGAGATATGAGGGTGAGCTTCAGAGCAGAATGAGATCAGACTGGGTCTGATCCGAGGCGAGCAGGATGAGAGGAAGAGGGTGAGCGTGAGGTCCAGGAGGTCCAGCTTGATTGACCTAAAAGACGGCTGAGATCGGAAATGAGTCGACTCGGACGGAGGTGGATCGGATTGAGCTGACGGAGCGGAGCTACGTGAAATATCACTGCCAAATCCGGTCCGATCCGGTCCGGTCCGATCCGATCCGAGTTGGATGTGATGAGGGGAAGATAGCTGGAGGTTGAGGTGAAGCTCAACACGACGGAGGCGAACATGATGGAAGCTAAATGCGTTTGGAGCCGCGTCGCCCGGGACGACGGTGATCGGATTTAGCCGAGTCGGACTGAAGCTGAATCTAATCAAAGCCGGAGAAGATCAAAGGAGATCGGACGGAACGAAGGAGATCGGGTAATGTCGGAGACGGATGTGGTCACCTCTGGAGGTCATGTGACATCTGGGCTATATTATGGGTTGTAGGGGTCATGTGACACCTGATGTTTGGTATTAGTTGTAAGGGTCATGTGACCCCCAAGGGTTATTATTGGTTGTAGGGGTCATGTGACACCCGAGGTTTTGAATGGGTCGTATGGGTCATGTGACATCTGGAATGTATTATGGGTTGTGGGGGTCATGTGACATCTGGGATATATCATGGGTTGTAGGGGCTGTGTGCCGCCCAAGGTTTGGTTTGAGTTGTAGGGGTCATGTGACACCCGAGGTTTATTATTGGTTGTAGGGGTCATGTGACACCCGAGGTTTATTATTGGTTGTAGGGGTCATGTGACACCCAAGGTTTATTGTTTGTTGTAGGGGACATGTGACACCCGAGGGTTATTATTGGTTGTAGGGGTCATGTGACACCCGAGGGTTATTATTTGTTGTAGGGGTCATGTGACACCCAAGGTTTATTGTTTGTTGTAGGGGACATGTGACACCCGAGGGTTATTATTGGTTGTAGGGGTCATGTGACACCCGAGGGTTATTATTTGTTGTAGGGGTCATGTGACACCCAAGGTTTATTGTTTGTTGTAGGGGACATGTGACACCCGAGGGTTATTATTGGTTGTAGGGGACATGTGACACCCGAGGGTTATTATTGGTTGTAGGGGTCATGTGACACCCGAGGGTTATTATTTGTTGTAGGGGTCATGTGACACCCAAGGTTTATTGTTTGTTGTAGGGGACATGTGACACCCGAGGGTTATTATTGGTTGTAGGGGTCATGTGACACCCGAGGGTTATTATTGGTTGTAGGGGTCATGTGACACCCAAGGTTTATTGTTTGTTGTAGGGGACATGTGACACCCGAGGGTTATTATTGGTTGTGGGGGTCATGTGACACCCAAGGTTTATTGTTTGTTGTAGGGGACATGTGACACCCGAGGTTTTGACTGGGTCATACGGGTCACGTGACATCTGCGATATATTATGAGTTGTAAGATTCATAGGACATCTGGGATGTATTATGGGTCTTAGGGGTCATGTGACACCTGAGGTTTGGTTTGGGTCATATGGGTCACGTGACATCTGGGATGTATTATGGGTTATGGTGTCACGTGACAATTGAGGTTTTGTATGGGTCGTAAGGGGTCTTATGACATCTGGGATATATTATGGGTTGTAGAGGTCACATGTCACCCAAGGTTTGGTAAGGGTTGTAGGAGTCATGTGACATCTGGGAAGTATTATGGGTTGTAGGGGCTGTGTGCCACCTGAGGTTTGTTAAGGGTTGTAGGGGTCATGTGACATCTGGGAAGTATTATGGGTTGTAGAGGTCACGTCACCCAAGCGTTGATTTTGGTTGTAGGGGTCATGTGACATCTGGGATGTATTATGGGTTGTAGGAGTCATGTGACATCTGGGATGTATTATAGGTTGTAGTGGTCACATGACAGAGCCAAGAACCTTCCTGCAGGGGGACCCACTTAGTAAGATGTTATAAAACTTGCTGCAGTTCTAGCGCGAGGGTGTCCCGATACTTTTGTCCTCCGGCAGTGTGTACAGAGCTCCGCCCTGACACCCGTGAGCTCATTAGTAGGAATGAAAGTGCTTAAGGTCGCAGGTCAAGCATCCACGGAGAACATGGGAACGCGAGCCCTTTGTGTTGGATCTATATTTAAACATTCCCCGTCGGACGAGCCACACATTTTC
Organism: Corydoras sp. C115; assembly: GCA_019802505.1. Taxonomy (NCBI): domain Eukaryota; kingdom Metazoa; phylum Chordata; class Actinopteri; order Siluriformes; family Callichthyidae; genus Corydoras; species Corydoras sp. C115. Next base: position 531,187 of record JAFMOC010000219.1, on the reverse strand, counting down.
ATCTGCTCAAAGACATTTGTTCCTTTACAGGCGCGTTATTATTCCCTCGTTCGCCCCGCCAGCCTCGCTTCTGAAATACGATACTTGTGGCAGACTCGGATTTCGGCGGAACCCCCGGGAGGGGCGGCCGGTCTATGCATTTTTAAACAGGTCTTATCAGGAGAACTTCGCAGCCACTATCTCAACAAGCCTGCAGCATGAGATGTGTCCGGCGTTGGGAGGGGGGGGGGGGGTCCGGTCACCTGCAGGGTTCTACGAGCTGTATATTACAAACACAATGGGACCTCCACCCCCCTTCCCCCACCCCGAACCAATAAGGTCAGCCTTTATTAAATATCACCTTCATAACGGCGGGGCATCAATACACGGTGACCTTTGACCATCCGAGTCTAATTACACATTGGGTTCCATGTTCCCCCGATCGATGGGCAGCATCGGGAAATGATCGCTCGCGACATTCCGCCGGTGTTTAATTAATCCCTGTAGATTAGATAGATTACACCACCGCTCTGAGATCTCCGTGGTTCTGCCCGGGCCCTTGACGGAGTTCTCCGCAGGATCTTCCCTCTGAAGTTCCGCAGTTCTCATCAGTTCATACCCAGTTTCTGACATCATCACCTTTGAAGGAACCCGTTGTTTGTCTAGATGCCACCAGCTGCTTGTCTGGAACCTTCCAGAAAGCTACATTGAGAACCTTGGGGTTCTAATGACCGGACGACGATGACGAGCAGGACAAAAAACAGGCAGAACCCGCAGAGTACTCGCTCGAGGGGGCTCCCCCGGACTGTTAGAACTTGAGTAACATCAAGGTGTGGTTCTGCCCGGGCCCTTGACGGAGTTCTCTGCAGGATCTTCCCTCTGAAGTTCCGCAGGTCTCATCAGTTCATAACCAAATTCTGATGTCATCACCTTTAAAGGAACCCGTTGTTTGTCTAGATGCCACCAGATGCTTGTCTGCAAGCTTCCAGAAAGCTACATCGAGGTCCTTTGGGTTCTAATGACCAGAGAAATCATCCACGAGACGAGCAGGACAAAAAAACAGGCAGAACCTGCAGAGCACTCGTTCGAGGGGGCTCCCCGGACTGTTAGAGCTTGAGTACCACCACCCCCCCACCAAAGAGCTGTGAGCTGCGATTACACCACCGCTCGGAATTCTCTATCAGAGCCGAGCGTGGTTCTGCCCGGGCCCTTGACTGAGTTCTCTGCGGGATCTTCCCTCTTAAATTCTACTGTTCTCATCAGTTCATACCCAGATTATAATCCCGATCTGGGTGGAGTTTGCATGTTCTCCCTGTGTCCGCATGGGTTTCCTCTGGGTTCTACCGGTTTCCGCCCACAGTCCAAAAACATGGATTCAAAGAAACTCAGCGTACTGACGAATCATTCCTACATGAGACGAGAGGGACGGAAAACAGGCAGAACCGGCAGAGTACCCGCTCGAGAGGGCTCCCCTGGACTGTCAGAACTTTAGTACCACACCCCCCACCGATGAAGCGCTGGGTGAAGAGGAGAACCAACAGCACGGACCATCCCATCTCACCAACTCAACGAGGTGGAACCCGAGCTCTGCTGACCCCCCCCCCCCCAATCGGTCCTCACAAAGTTATATAATAAAAATACAAAGTAAAAACATCAACGCGTTGTCCCACGGCGTTTCTGTCCGAGGTGCACGAGTACCGCTGTGGCAGCAGAACGTGGATGTTACGGCGGAGAGCGCAATTTAAATACGTCCCTTAACAAGAACGCGGTCCTACAAAGGAGCACGCGGGTGGACGGAGGGATTAAGTGGAATGTGTGCGGATTAATTTGCGTCGAGAGCTCTTTAACATAATTACCGGCCGAGGGCGCGAAGAACGTCCGGGAGCCTCCGGGCTCCACGAGCACTCTGCAGATGAAACGGAGTGGAACCGTCCACCGAGTGGAACCGGATTAGCGCTGCATCCGAGGGTCTCCTCTCGACGGGGGCTCCAGCCGGCGGCCGCAGTTCAGACCACGTGCTCCACGTCCGCGGTGGAACATGTTGGACCGGCGGTGCAGTGTGTTGGCGAGGACTGAGCTGCTTCTGATTGGCTGAATCGGATGTGCGCTTGAGTATTATGAGGGCGGGGTGTTGTGAGGACCGGTCGGAACCTCGCTGCATCCTGTTAATCCCATGGTCTCCACTAGGGGAATGCCGAAACGCCTCCGGTAGGCGCTATAGATCCTCGCCATAGATCCTCACTATTGATCCTCACTATAGATCTACACTATTGAAGGTCGCCATAGATCCTCATAACAGATCCTCACTATAGATCCTCACTATAGATCTACACTATTGAAGCTCGCCATAGATCCTCATAACAGATTCTCACTATAGATCCTCACTATTGATCTACACTATAGATCCTCACTATAGAGCCCACTATGGATCCTCACTATAGATCCTCACTGTAGATCTTCACTATAGATCCTCACTATAGATCCTCGCTGTAGATCCTCACTATAGATCCTCACTATTGATCTACACTATAGATCCTTACTATACTGTAGATCCTCATCAAAGATCCTGTCCATAGACCTTCACCATAGAGCCCACTATGGATCCTCACTATTGATCCTCGCCATATATCCTTACTATACAGTAGATCCTCACTATAGATCCTCGTAGACCAAAGCCCTCATCCTCAAGCCACGGATTACGAAATTCACGATGATGACGAGGCATTGTGACATCATAGTCTCACTCTGACACTGTACATCATGTGTCGGCGAGTGTGTCGGTGAGCTCTCGCCCTCCGGTAGGCACCATAGATCCTCACTATAGATCCTCGTAAACCAAAGCACTCATCCTCACGCCACGGATTACGGGATTCACGATGACGCATTATGACATCATAGTCTCACGCTGACACTGTACATCATATAAATGTTTACATAGCAATCGGTTATTAATGACTTTAACTGCCACCAACATCCACAACCTCATCCTCGTGCGTGTCATCTTGATTCCGATGGATTTCAGAGCAGACTGACGGGATAGTCCAGCGGATCACGTGACGAGGAGCGACTCCAATGTCTCTAAAACAAGGTGTCCTTTATTGATCCGACTCTTTACCCATTCAATTGCTTTTCTTGTAGATTCCCCTGGACATCAGACAATTACCTCTCTCTCTCTCTCTCTCTCTCTCTCTCTCTCTCTCTCTCTTGCTCGTTCGCTTGCTCTCTCATGCTCGCTCACTCTTTGTGCTGAAGGTGTAGATTCTGATGTCGCGCACCGAGGCGACGGCGCCGCCGGTCATTTAATTAGATGATTAAAGGAACGAGGGGATTCAGCTAGTAAACCCAGAGACACCTAATAAATTAAACGCTCGGTTATGGGGCCAGGTTTATAACGATCCGAACCAAGGTCATGATGCGTGCACCACCATCAGGACACACATGCCGCAGCGTCTTCACGCGGTTGACCCGGTGACGTTCTTTTGTTCGTCTCCGCAACGTGGAATCGAGGTGAGGGACACTGTGCGAGGTGCAGTTTTCCACAACCGCAAACAAATTCTGCACGTCCATAGGGGGCGTGGTCCAGATGAAAATAGGGGGTGCGGTCCTGATGAAAAAGTCCAAATGAAAATAGGGGGCGTGGTCCAGATGAAAATGGGATGAAAATTGGGGGTGTGGTCCTGATGAAAATAGGGGGATGAAAATTGAGGGTGTGGTCCTGATGAAAATAGCGGGATGAAAATTGGGGGTGTGGTCCTGATGAAAATAGGGGGATGAAAATTGGGGGTGTGGTCCTGATGAAAATAAGGGGCGTGGTCCAGATGAAAATAGGGGGATGAAAATTGGGGGTGTGGTCCTGATGAAAATAGGGGGTGTGGTCCTGATGAAAAAAGGGGGTGTGGTCCTGATGAAAAGGTCCAAATGAAAATAGGGAGCGTGGTCCTGACGAAAAGGTTCAGATGAATATAAGGGGCGTGGTCCGGATGAAAATAGGGGGATGAAAATAGGGGGCGTGGTCCAGATGAAAATAGGGGGTGTGGTCCTAATGAAAAGGTCCAGATGAAAATAGGGGGTGTGGCTCAGATGGAAATAGGGGGCATGGTCCGGATGAAAATAGGGGAGGGGGTGTGGTCCAGATTAAAATGGGGGGGGGCGTTCTGCGCGTCCACGTCCGAGCTGAAAAGACGAGGCGTTCGCGTCTCTGCCGGCGGGATGAGTGATGAGGGGGACGCACCGCTCCGATGTGCTGACGCGGGGAAATCCACATCTCAATCTGTCCCCGTTCATTCTTCATAAAACAGAAGGATGTGGAGATGATCAACTGCCACCCCCCCCTCCCCACCCGACCACGGCGCCACCCGGAACGCTGACGACGCGCTTTCCGTTTCCAATGAGTTCCGACTTCCGACCCACCAGTCCGCGGTACGGCCACCTAAATCACCCTCAGGCGGCGCTGACTGCGCACATCTGTCCACGTGTCGGCTCATGTGTACACATCAAGGCTCACATGTCCCGAAAACACATCTGGACCACGTCTGGCAGACGTACGCCGCCGAAAGCCATCAGTGGTCCAGATGAGAGAACCTTCACATGGTTCTCACGTTAAAAATGACCTCAGGTTCAGATCTAGTTATGGTCCAGATGAAAATGGGGGGCGTGGTCCAGATGAAAATGGGGGGCGTGGTCCAGATGAAAAGGTCCAGATGAAAATGGGGGGCGTGGTCCAGATGGAAAGGTCCAGATGAAAATGGGGGGCGTGGTCCAGATGAAAAGGTCCAGATGAAAATAGGGGGCGTCCAGATGAAAAGGTCCAGATGAAAATAGGGGGCGTAGTCCAGATGAAAAGGTCCAGATGAAAATAGGGGGCGTAGTCCAGATGAAAAGGTCCAGATGAAAATGGGGGGCGTGGTCCAGATGGAAAGGCTCAGATGAAAATGAAGAAAAGGTCCAGATGAAAATAGGGGGTGTGGTCCAGATGAAAAGGTCCAGATGAAAATGGGGGGCGTGGTCCAGATGGAAAGGCTCAGATGAAAATGGGGGGCGTGGTCCAGAAGAAAATAGGGGGCGTGGTCCAGATGAAAATGGAGGCGTGGTCCAGATGAAAATGGGGGGCGTGGTCCAGATGGAAAGGCTCAGATGAAAATGGGGGACGTGGTCCAAAAGTATGTCCAAAACTCTCTTGGCACGCGTGGTTGATGTGGTTCTGTTTCCAGAGCACTGTGGGCGTCTATGGTGGTGCAGGTGTCCTGTCTTTAGGAGGTGATCGTTAGGTTCCTTAAGACTAATAGAACATCTTAATCGCTGACTCTCAGGAGACAACCTATGATGCAGACGGAGGACTTCTAAGAGAGACCCACGGAACGCCAATTTGTTTGGACACGGCGGACGACTCGGATAAGAGGTTGTTCCGAAGGTTAAATGGGGAGAGACATCAGTCTGATTCCAAATCGGGCGAGGGCAGCCGCTTCCGCGCCTTGGAACATTAGAACCAAGTGACTATGTGAGAACTGACAGATGGACGCCAGAGTGAGGACTTAATGGCACCGGCGTCCTGGCTCACCTCCCACAGGCCTCAGCCAGAGTCCGAGGAGGTGCGAGACAGATGCTGCCTCGTTAGATCGCAAGACCTCGCGCTGCATTACCCTAAACGTGCGCATTAAACCGGCGGGGGCGCAAATCAGGGTTTAAGGTTGGACAACTGACCAACGATCTGCCTCAGCATCAGCACCAGATCCACACCAGACCTCGTTTAGGAGGTTCATTAAGGACGCCGATTACCTTCAACCCGCAACCAGTTCCGACTTACGACCTACCATCCGCGGTGCGGCCACCTAAATCACCTGCAGAGGGCGCTGGCGGCGGACCGTGGCACACATCTGTTGGCATGTCGGCTCATGTGTACACATCAAGGCTCACTTGTCTTCTTTGCCTCCTCTGGTCTTTCTCTTTCCCTCCTCTGGTCCTCCTCTGGTCCTCCTCTTTGCCTCCTCCATGCCTCCTCTGGTCCTCCTCTTTGCCTCCTCTGGACCTCCTCTTTACCTCCTCTGGTCCTCCTCTTTGCCTCCTCCATGCCTCCTCTTTGCCTTCTCTGGTCCTCCTCTTTACCTCCTCTGGTCCTCCTCTTTGCCTCCTCCATGCCTCCTCCATGCCTCCTCTGGTCCTCCTCTTTGCCTCCTCTGGACCTCCTCTTTGCCTCCTCCATGCCTCCTCTGGTCCTCCTCTTTGCCTCCTCTGGACCTCCTCTTTGCCTCCTCCATGCCTCCTCGGGTCCTCTTCTTGGCTTCCTCTGTGCCTCCTCTTTGCCTCCTCTGGTCCTCTTCTTTGCCTCCTCTGTACCTCTTCTTTGCCTCCTCTGGTCCTCTGGTCCTTTGCCCTCTGGTCCTCCTCTGGTCCTCTTCTTTGCCTCCTCCATGCCTCCTCTGGTCCTCTTCTTTGCCTCCTCCATGCCTCCTCTGGTCCTCCTCTTTGCCTCCTCCATGCCTCCTCCGGTCCTCCTCTGGTCCTCTTCTTTGCCTCCTCCATGCCTCCTCTGGTCCTCTTCTTTGCCTCCTCTTTGCCTACTCATCTTGGCCCCGTCTGTGCCTCCTCTCGTCCTCCTCTTTGCCTTTTCTGGTCCTCCTCTGGTCCTTCTCTTTGCCTCCTCTGGTCCTCATCTTTACCTCCTCTGGTCCTCCTCTTTGCCTCCTCCATGCCTCCTCTGGTCCTCCTCTTTGCCTCCTCTGGACCTCCTATTTGCCTCCTCCATGCCTCCTCGGGTCCTCTTCTTGGCCTCCTCTGTGCCTCCTCTTTGCCTCCTCTGGTCCTCTTCTTTGCCTCCTCTGTACCTCTTCTTTGCCTCCTCTGGTCCTCTTCTTTGCCTCCTCTGGTCCTCTTCTTTGCCTCCTCCATGCCTCCTCTGGTCCTCCTCTGGTCCTCCTCTGGTCCTCTTCTTTGCCTCCTCCATGCCTCCTCTGGTCCTCTTCTTTGCCTCCTCCATGCCTCCTCTGGTCCTCCTCTTTGCCTCCTCCATGCCTCCTCTGGTCCTCCTCTGGTCCTCTTCTTTGCCTCCTCCATGCCTCCTCTGGTCCTTTTTGCCTCCTCTTTGGTCCTCTCATCTTGGCCTGTCTGTGCCTCCATGCCTCCTCTGGTTGCCTTTTCTGGTCCTCCTCTGGTCCTCTTCTTTGCCTCCTCCATGCCTCTTCTCTTTGGTCCTCTTCTTTGCTCCTCTTTGCCTCCTCTGTGCCTCCTCTTTGCCTCCTCTGTGCCTCCTCTGAACCTCCTCCATGCCCCCAGAAGGCCGAGGTTTGTCACTATAAAGGCACAGTGTTCCGTGGCAGAGCTCACAAAGGCCCCGAATCTGAAGCGCTCGGCGGAACCGTGCTCTCTTTATTCTGTTAAATCAGGTCTTTGATGGAGCAGGTAATGACCCTGTTCTGCGAGTGAAGGAGCAATAATAAAGCTCTGTCCACATCCACGCCTGTTCTCCAGCCTGCTGCTGTGAGGAAAATGCCTCACCTGGACTCCCTCACCGGCTTCATCTCCGCAGCCGCCTGCACTTTCACGCCCACTGGGAATCCTCAAAGCGTGCGCCGGGACCCACCGCGGTCCGTAAATCACCGTCATCTTATTAAAGGTTTTTTTTTTATCCGTCCCCATACAGAAAAGAGGGGAGGAATTTGAGTGAGAGGGTGTCTTAGATCAAAGGGACGGGAGCGTGGCTACCCGCGATGACACGGGACGTGGACGGGAGGTTGCGTTGGGGTAACGATTTCACAGTGTGAGGGGTACCGATGTTAAGGCCCCTTAGGTCAAGGGTCCTAATTAATCGTCAAAGGACTGTGAGGTGTAACTGTGGGCTGGATCTTTTTCTAATACGTTCCACATCATGCCACAAAGAACGTACTGGATCTTCAACAAGTAGGGTTTGGTAGCTTGTTTTTGTTTTTCTTTTGTTTTTGCCGTTCAGGTTCTCCGTCTGAGGATTGTTGTTGCTTCAGCTGCAGTCTGTCATTTTCTTTTTCTCGCCTCAGTTTGAAATTACGGTCTGCGAACCGAAGGCCCACCGAACAGTGCAACATCCTCTGAAGAACCGAATGAATGAACATCCTCTGAAGAATGTTTGGTGTAATGACCGCCCACGATGCTTCAGAACAACACTGTACAGTTCCATCATCTCGTGAGACGGAACCAGAATGGGCGGTGAAGGCGAGAGGTGCGTAAAGGGTCCAAAAGGCATGAACAGAGAGAACCCATATGGAGAACCAGGTTCGTATCCCATGCGAACATTCATCATGTGATGCCAATTACACGCCATCAGAACCGACATTAAGTTCCATCGTGAAATAGAACCCGAGGTGGAACGGGTCACGCCCCCTGCAGGATTCAGGTTAATATTTTGATCTTGATTCTGTGGAACCATCAGGATTTAGAAGATCAGAACTATAGCAACCATGAGCTCCTCATGAGAACCACGGTTCTCGCAATCATCATCATGAATTCCTGCAAAGCAGAACCAGGATGCGGGATGTCCCCAGACTTGGAATGTTCCATGGTCCTCTTCTTGGCCTCCTCTTTGCCTCCTCTTCTTGGCCCTGTCTGTGCGTCCTCTGGTCCTCCTCTTTGCCTTTTCTGGTCCTCCTCCGTTCCTCTTCTTTGCCTCCTCCGGTCCTCCACTTTGCCTCCTCCGGTCCTCCACTTTGCCTCCTCTGGTCCTCCTCTTTGCCTCCTCTGGTCCTCCTCTTTGCCTCCTCTGGTCCTCCTCTTTGCCTCCTCTGGTCCTCCTCTTTGCCTCCTCGAATGCCTCCTCTGGTCCTCCTCTTTGCCTTTTCTGGTCCTCCCCTGGTCCTCCTCTTTGCCTCCTCCGGTCCTCCACTTTGCCTCCTCTGGTGCTCTTCTTTGCCTCCTCTGGTCCTCCTCTGTGCCTCCTCCATGCCCTCTCTTTGCCTTCTCTGTACCTCCTCCATGAGAACCACGGTCCTCGCAAACATAGTCATGAATTCCTGCAAAGCAGAACCAGGACGTGGGATGTCCCCGGACTTGGAATGTTATTTGGGAGTGCGAGAACCTGCCAGAAGTTTGAGAAACTTTAGAACATCTAGCCAGGTGAGGTTGCAGAACCGTGGGATGGACGCTGCAAAGTAGAACCCTTCAAATCAATTAAAAAACGTTCTCATCTAATGATCCGCCGCTTCATCCACTCCTAGGCTCTCGGGTTCTCCATGCCCCACCAGAGGAGAACCTTTCGGAAGCTGAGCAGGACGCCAACCCACCGCTTGGCACTCACATGGGGGCAATTTAGAGCAACCCATCAACCTTGGATCCATGATATCTTCTTGAGGGCAGAACCCGGAGAAGAACGACAGGTTTGCCGGACCTGCTGCAGTAAATACCCCCCCATCCCCACCCCTTGTCTCTGCGACAGTGATCAGCGCCTTAATTTGGTCTCAGTTTCATTAAAGAATTAATTGATTATTATGGGATTGGTGGCTCCAGGCGAAGAACCTGCATTAAACATTAAAAGAACGTGAGACAAACTTACAGTTCTGGACCAAGGCTTTAATTAAAGTGTGAATGGGAATGGTTGATTTAAAACCCCCCCACCCCCCTGCCCCCCGCACCTCCCCCCCCCCACACACACCTGATTAACAGCCAACAGGAGAATCGAAAATCCAGATGTTCTAACACAGGGAGACGCTTCTCAAACCGGAGCCTTTGTTATTTCTTCGACGTGTTCTACTGGGTTCTGGGACTAGAACCGGGAATCCCCAGCGCCGAGAGGAGAACATGCCAACCACTAAACCACCGCCCCGCCCCTTCCCTCCTTAAAGAGAAGAACGCTCATCGCCAGAATGGTTCTAACGGATCGGTTGGACAGTCCTCCTCTTTGTCTCCTCTGGTCCTCTTCTTTGCCTCCTCCATGCCTCCTCTGGTCCTCCTCTTTGCATCCACTGGTCCTCTTCTTTGCCTCCTCTAGTCCTCCTCGGGTCCTCTTCTTGGCCTCCTCTGTGCCTCCTCTTTGCGTTCTACTGGGTTCTGGGACTAGAACCGGGAATCCCCAGTGCCGAGAGGAGAACATGCCAACCACTAAGCCCCTCCCTTCCTCCTTAAAGACAAGAACGCTCACTGGCAGAATGGTTCTAACGGATCTGTTGGACAGTCCTCCTCCTTGCTTCCTCTGGTCCTCCTCTTTGCCTCCTCTGGTCCTCCTCTTTGCCTCCTCTGGTCCTCTTCTTTGCCTCCTCCATGCCTCCTCTGGTCCTCCTCTTTGCCTCCTCTGGTCCTCTTCTTTGCCTCCTCCATGCCTCCTCTGGTCCTCTTCTTTGCTTCCTCTGGTCCTCTTCTTTGCCTCCTCTAGTCCTCCTTGGGTCCTCTTCTTGGCCTCCTCTTTCCGTTCTACTGGGTTCTGGGACTAGAACTGGGAATCCCCAGCTCTGAGATGAGAACATGCCAACCACTAAGCCACCGCACCACCCCTCCCCTCCTCCTTAAAGACAAGAACGCTCACTGGCAGAATGGTTCTAACGGATCGGTTGGACGGTGCGCGGTTCTGTTGCGGGCTGATGAGGAGAACTCTGGGATTAATGAGGGTAATTAACGAGGCTCTGGGGGGGGGTTGGGTTTTTAAGTTCAGCCAGGTTCCGTGCGGCGTGTGGTCGGTGTTGTGGTTCTAAATAGTGTTCTATTGATCCGATTCGGTGGCGGCCGTTGGCTGTGATGGGTTCCCCGACGGAACAGCGCGGACCTCGTGTGTTCGGCTTTTATTAAACCGCCTTAACCGTTAACCGAATAAAAAGCGCCGAGTTCGACTTTCTCAGATAACATCCAATGAGGGCGCTGGGGCCTATCCCGGTGCTCACTGACTAAACGGAGGGCAGAGCGGAGCTTTCGGAGGAACCCACAATGACCGGGAGAACATGCAAAATAATGAACCATGTCCTAACATCTCACTGGTCTGAATATGAGTAAGGGTTAAAAAAATAATAAATAAATAAAAACAAGTTTGGTAGGTTCTCCCTTTGATTCCAAGTGCAATAGCAATATGACAGGCGGAGAACATTCATTCATTCATGATCTTCTGCTTTATCCTCTATTAGGGTCGCGGGGGGGGTTCCCCATGCCCATGCAGAGGAGAACGTTTCGGGCGCTGGGCAGATACACCCAGGACAGGGGGGGGCAATCTATCGCTGGACACACACTCGCTCACACAGACACACTCTATATGGGGCAATTTGGAGAACTCAGTTGACCTTGATCCATGTTTTTGGACTGCGGGAGGAAACCGGAGAACCCGGAGGAAACCCACACGGACACGGGGAGGACATGGAAACTCCACCCAGATTGGAATTCGAACCGGGAATCCCTAGTGCTGACAGGAGAACATGCCAAACCACTAAGCCACTGTGCCGCCGGTGGAGAACAAACCAAAGATTAATAAAAGTAATAATTAATTAATTCATTTTTTAAAAAAAGGGATTAAATGCTTGGAACATCAGTCAGAAGGTCCAGAGTGCAGCGGAACGTAGAACCGAGCGTCGACAAGGTAGAACCAAGTGTAGCGTCCACCCAAGGAGGTTCTGTCCCTTTATAGAACCAGATTCCGAAGTCAGTCCGGCCCACGTCCCCTACTTTCAACCCCGCCCACCCCCCCAGGTGCGGTTCCATGGTTCTGTGGTTCCGTACGCGTGAGGGTATGAAGGAACGTGTGAGAACGTAGCGCCGCCGGACCCCGGGCAGATGTGCCCCAGCTGTGTGGCGGAACACGAGGACGGCGAGGCATCTTTTCTCCATCACATCGGGACCAGATGTGTTTGGGAACATGTGGAACCTATTAACGTTCTCCCATGCGGCGCGTCGGCCATGCGCCCGCCAGATGTGGCCCGCATCCGCCCGCTGCCCGGAAATTCGTGCCTTTCATGCGAGCGGGAAGCGAGTGACTGACGCCCCACGGACACCACTGTCCCCCGAGATGCATCGGGACCACGAAGCAGAACCCCGCATGATTAGAACGAACCGAGCCCGCTCAGTAATGGCGCCGGGCGAACTTTGGAATCTGGTTCTTTAAAGGGACGGAACCTCCTCCCTTGGGTTGACACTTCACTTGGTGAAGAATTCAATTCACCTTGAATCCATGTTTTTGGACAGTGGGAGAAAACCAGAGAACCCGGAGGAAACCCACGTGGACATGGGAAGAACATGCAAATTCCACCCAGATCAGGATTCGAACCTGGATCCCCAGTGCTGAGAGGAGAACATGCTAAACCACTAAGCCACCGTGCCACCTCTCAGCTTATCATCTTCTGCTTTATCCTCTACTGCAGGAGGGGGGGGGGTTCCGCATGCCCATCCAGGGGAGAACGTTTTGGGCGCTGGGCAACAGGGGGGGGGGGCAATCTATCACTGGAAACACACTCACACACACACACTCTATATGGGGCAATTTGGAGAACTCAATTGACCTTGATCCATGTTTTTGGATTATGGGCGGAAACCGGAGAACCCAGAGGAAACCCAAGTGGACACGGAGAGAACATGGAAACTCCACCCAGATTGGGATTCGAATCAGGAATCCACAGCGCTGAGAGAACATGCCAAACTAAGACACACCCAGGAAGGGTAGGGCAATCTATCACTGGGCACACACTCACTATATATGGGGCAAACTGGAGAATTCAATTGACCTTGATCCATGTTTTTGGATTATGGGCGGAAACCGGAGAACCCAGAGGAAACCCAAGTGGACACGGAGAGAACATGGAAACTCCACCCAGATTGGGATTCGAATCAGGAATCCACAGCGCTGAGAGAACATGCCAAACTAAGACACACCCAGGAAGGGTAGGGCAATCTATCACTGGGCACACACTCACTATATATGGGGCAAACTGGAGAATTCAATTGACCTTGAATCCATGTTTTTGGACTGTTGGAGGAAACCGGAGAACCCGGAGGAAACCCACGCGGACACGGGGAGGACATAGAAACTCCAACCAGATGGGGATTCGAACATGGATCCCCAGCGCTGGAAGAACTTTGGAATCTGGTTCTTTAGAGGGACGGAACCTCCTCGGGTGGACGCTTCACTTGGTTCCACCTTGTGCTCGCTCGGTTCTACGTTCCGCACTCTGGACCTTCTGACTGATGTTCCAGACGTTGAACATGTCCCGGGTTGACGCTCCACTCGGGTTCTTTATTAACCTTCCGCGGCGGCGGCAACCGTTAGCACGGCGCCGTTTACAATCCGGACCCCGGAGCCCGGCGGGTCTCTGTGTACACAGGACATTGGGGTGCGGATGCACGTTCCGATATGAAAGCAAAGCCCAGCGTGGGAGGACGTTAGAACCGCCGACGCGGATACGATTCCGCACGCGTGCGAGAGGCGTGCGCTCGCATTTTCAAACGCGCGTTGCCGTCGGGCAGCGTGAGCGGTTGTGTGTGTGTGTGGGGGGGGGTTGTGTGTGTGTGGGGGTTCTCTGCAGGACGGGGCGTATTAAAAAAACATCCTGTCGAAGAACCTCACCTGACAGATGGTCAGCACGCAGCCTCTAAATCAATACGGTGAAGACAGTTCCCCTGACCAATATGGCCGCCGCGTCAGCGGATCGCTCCATTTATTGGATCGTAATGAGGCCAAACGGAGTCAGTTTGGGGAGAACGTTTCGGGCGCTGGGCAGATACACCCAGGACAGGGGGGCAATCTATCACTGGACACACACTCACTCACACAGACACACAATATGGGGCAATTTGGAGAATTCAATTCACCTTGAATCCATGTTTTTGAACTGTGGGAGGAAACCGGAGAACCCGGAGGAAACCCACGTGGACACGGGGAGAACATGAAAACTCCACCCAGAATGGGATTCAAAACTGGATCCCCAGCGCTGAGAGAAGAACAAGCTAAACCACTAAGCCACCGTGCCGCCTCTCATCTTATTATCTTTCGGCTAATCCTCTACTAGGGTCGCGGGGGGGGCGGGGTTCCCCATGACCATCCAGGGGAGAACGTTTCGGGCACTGGGCAGATACACCCAGGACACGGGGGCAATCTATCGCTGGACACACTCTCACACACACACTCTATATGGGGCAATTTGGAGAACTCAATTCACCTTGAATCCATGTTTTTAGATTGTGGGAGGAAACCGGAGAACCTGAAGGAGAACCCAGAGGAAACCCATGTGGACACGGGGAGAATATGCAAACTCCACCCAGATTGGGATTCGAAGCAGGAATCCACAGCGCTAAGAGGAGAACATGCCAAACTAAGACACACCCAGGGCACCCAGGATGGCGGGGGGGCCATCTATCACTGGGCACACACTCACTCTACATGGGGCAAACTGGAGAATTCAATTGACCTTGAATCCATGTTTTTGGACTGTGGGAGGAAACCAGGGAACCTGGAGGAAACCCAAATGGACACGGGGAGAACATGCAAACTCCACCCAGATTGGGATTCGAACCAGGAATCCACAGCGCCACATCATACCCCCCCCCCCGAGTGGGTACGCTCCCATGCTGCTTGTCAGGTGGTTGATGGGTGACGGTTCAGGGTGTGTGATGTCACAACGCTGTCGCTGGGCAACCCCGAATTCTTCATGCGTTTTAATTGGGCGGCGCGCTGACGGCCCTCGGGCGACGTTCTCGGTTTACCTCCTTAATTATTCGACCTCGTTTCACATTCAAGAACGGATCCAAGGTCCCGCTCGCTGCGTGAACCCGGAACTGCCCCTGCCGCCCCCCCGCCTGCCCGCTCGCGGAACCGCGGCGCTTTAAGAACAAGACAAAAAGGCGAACGCGGCGCTTGCGAACGCCGGATCTGAGAACGTTGGGACGTCTTTAATGGTAGCTTCATGTTGACCCCGCGGGAGTCCCCCCCCACTCCCCCCTCGTTAACGCCGACTCTCTTTCAACCTCTTCGCTGATTAAAGTTCTGCGCTGTGGAACCTCCTGAGGAGCACGCCCGTCCCAAACCGCCAAGAGAACCGCGTGTGTTCAGAATCACGCCTTTAAAGCCCCGCCCTCTGAGAGCCCCCCCGTCCTTCAGAACGACTCTCGGCTCCGCACCGTAGAAAAGAACAGGAAGGTTTCAGGCGCTGGGCAGATACCGCCAGTAGAGGGAGCCTGTCTATGGCTGGGTATACACTGACTTTGCACTATAAGGGGCAATTTAGAGCAGCCAATTTACCTTGCCAGAGAACACCTATGCGGATACACAGAGAACATGGAAACTCCACCTGAATCCCCAGCGCTGAGAGGAGAACATGCCAAACCACTAAGCCACTGTGCCACCTCTCATCTTAATATCTTGAGATCTTAACCACATAAACCTCTACTAGGATCATGTGGGAGGAGCAGTTCCCCATGCCCATCTAGGGGAGAACGTTTCGGGCGCTGGGCAGATACCCCCAGTAGAGGGCGCCGATCTTTGGCTGGGTATACACTGACTTTCCACTATATGTGGCAATTTAGAGTAGCCAATTCGCCTTAAATCCACGTTTTTGGACTGTGGGAGGAAACCGGGGAAACCGGAGAACACCTATGCAGACACAGGGAGAACATGCAAACTCCACCCGGATTGGCATTCGAACCTGAATCTCCAGCACTGAGAGGAGAACATGCCAAACCAGTAAGCTGCCGTGCCGCCTCTCATCTTAATATCTTAAGATCTTAATCGCGTAATCCTCTACTAGGATCATGTGGGGGGGGGGGGGAGGGGCAGTTCGCCATGCCCATCCAGGGGAGAACGTTTCGGGCGTTCGGCAGATACAACCAGGACAGGGGGCAATCTATCGCTGGGTACACACTTCACTCTATATGGGGCAATTTGGAGCATTCAATTCACCTTGAATCCATGTTTTTGGACTGTGGGGGGGAAACCGGAGAACCTGGAGAACACCTACACGGACACGGGGAGATGGGGAGAACATGCAAACTCCACCCAGATCCCCAGCGCTGAGAGAAGAACATGCCAAACCACTAAGCCGCCCTGCCGCCTCTCATCTTAATATCTAAAGACCTTAACCACGTAATCCTCTACTAGGATCATTTGGGGGGGGGGGCAGTTCGCCATGCCAATCCAGGGGAGAACGTTTCAGGCGCTGGGCAGATACAACCAGGACAGGGGGCAATCTATCGCTGGGTACACACTTACTCTATGTGGGGCATTTTGGAGCATTCAATTCACCTTGAATCCATGCTTTTGGACTGTGGGAGGAAACCCGGAGAACCCAGAAGAAAACCCACATAGACACGGGGAGAACATGCAAACTCCACCCAGGCTGGGATTCGACCCTGGATTCCCAGCGCTCAGAGGAGAACATGCCAAACCACCACGATACTGATGAGTGAAAATGTATTATTATTTTTAATAAATGTATTAATTAATTTATTTTTAAAAGCTGCCCGCTCAGGACTCTGTTCAGGGGTCCAGACGGGAGGTGACCCTGCGGTCGACCCTGCGGTCGCCATCGGTCTCGGTTGATGTCCCGGCGTGATGTATACCCTTCAGGTCGTACGTCATGTGATCAGCTCGCGTTCCTAACGGCAGATTGCTCTGGCGTCGCCTCGCCTCTGCGTTCTCGTTCCCAACACCCTCTCGCTCCCCTCCCGAATGGACGGCGGAACCTGGCGGACGACTGCGCGCCGTGCCTCAGAGCGTTTGCTGAGAGGAGACGCCATTTGGTGAAGTGTGAAAGAGCCCCGCGGACGGCGTATGGGCCGCGCCGCGCCAACGCAAGCTGCCAACGCGCCAAGACTGACGGCTGCCAGACCAAAGCTCGCCGTCCAGAGCTGAGACGCTCTGTCCTGTTCCTCCGTCCAGAGCCGAGGCGCTCCGTCCTGTTCCTCCTTGCTCTGGAAGGAGGAACAGGACGGAGAACACTCAAGGTGGTTCTCTGAACAGAGGAACAGGACGGAGAACACTCAAGGTGGTGTGGGTGGGGCCAGCGGTCCTAATAAACAGAACACTCAAGGTGGAGTGGGCGGGGCCAGTGGTCCTTATATGCAGAGCACACAAGGTGGAGTGGGCGGGGCCAGCGGTCCTAATAAACAGAACACTCCATAAAAAGAATACACAAGGTGGAGTGGGTGGGGCCAGTGGTCCTAATTAACAGAACACACAAGGTGGTGTATGCGGGGCCAACGTTCGTAATAGGACACTCAAGGTGGAGTGGGCGGGGCCAGCGGTCCTGTTAAACAGAACACTCAAGGTGGAGTGGGCGGGGCTAGCAGTCCTAATAAACAGAACACTCAAGGTGGAGTGGGCGGGGCCAGCGGTCCTAATTAACGTAACACACAAGGTGGAGTGGGCGGGGACAGCGGTCCTAACAAACAGAACACTCAAGGTGGAGTGGGCGGGGCCAGTGGTCCTTATATGCAGAGCACACAAGGTGGAGTGGGCGGGGCCAGCGGTCCTAATAAACAGAACACTCCATAAAAAGAATACACAAGGTGGAGTGGGTGGGGCCAGTGGTCCTAATTAACAGAACACACAAGGTGGTGTATGCGGGGCCAACGTTCGTAATAGGACACTCAAGGTGGAGTGGGCGGGGCCAGCGGTCCTGTTAAACAGAACACTCAAGGTGGAGTGGGCGGGGCTAGCAGTCCTAATAAACAGAACACTCAAGGTGGAGTGGGCGGGGCCAGCGGTCCTAATTAACGTAACACACAAGGTGGAGTGGGCGGGGACAGCGGTCCTAATAAACAGAACATAAGGTGGAGTGGGCGGGGCTAGCAGTCCTAATAAACAGAACACTCAAGGTGGAGTGGGCGGGGCCAACGGTCCTAATAAACAGAACATAAGGTGGAGTGGGCGGGGCCAGCGGTCCTAATAAACAGAACACTCCATAAAAAGAATACACAAGGTGGAGTGGGTGGGGCCAGTGGCCCTAATTTACAGAACACACAAGGTGGTGTATGCGGGGCCAACGTTCGTAATAGGACACTCAAGGTGGAGTGGGCGGGGCCAGCGATCCTGTTAAACAGAACACTCAAGGTGGAGTGGGCGGGGCTAGCAGTCCTAATAAACAGAACACTCAAGGTGGAGTGGGCGGGGCCAGCGGTCCTAACAAACAGAACACTCAAGGTGGAGTGGGCGGGGCCAACGGTCCTAATAAACAGAACATAAGGTGGAGTGGGCAGGGCCAGCGGTCCTAACAAACAAAACACACAAGGTGGAGTGGGCGGGGCCAGCGGTCCTAATAAACAGAACACTCAAGGTGGAGTGGGCGGGGCCAATGGTCCTAATATGCAGAGCACACAAGGTGGAGTGGGTGGGGTCAGCGGTCCTAATTAACGTAACACACGAGATGGAGTGGGTGGGGCCAACGGTCCTAATAAACAGAACACAAGGTGGAGTGGGCGGGGCCAGCGGTCCTAATTAACAGAACACTCAAGGTGGTGTGGGTGGGGCCAGTGGTTCTAATTAACAGAACACTCAAGGTGGTGTGGGTGTGGCCAGCTGTCCTAATAAACAGAACACACAATGTGGAGTGGGCGGGGCCAGCGGTCCTAATTAACAAAACACTCCATAAAAAGAATACACAAGGTGGAGTGGGCGGGGCCAGCGGTCCTAATAAACAGAACACTCCATAAAAAGAATACACAAGGTGGAGTGGGTGGGGCCAGTGGTCCTAATTAACAGAACACACAAGGTGGGGTAGGCGGGGCCAACGTTTTTAATAGAACACTCAAGGTGGAGTGGGCGGGGTCAGCGGTCCTAACAAACAAAAGACACAAGGTGGAGTGGGCGGGGCCAGCGGTCCTAATAAACAGAACACTCACTCCATAAACAGAACTCTCAAGGTGGAGTGGGCGGAGCCAGCAGATGCTCCGCCCTCTCCGCAGGTTCTAGACCGCACCCTTTCATAACATTTATTGTTGGCTCTCGCGAGTCCGCGCGTCAGGAGCCCCGCCTTCCGCCGTCGTCTTCAGCAGATAAGAGCCGTGCGCTCGGCCGCGCCGCCACGCCGTCGGTGACTCATCACAGAGCCTGCGCCGCGCCGATAGAGCCGCACTCCACCGCCTGACGCCGTCCCTTCCTCCCGCCGCCGCTCACGCGCCTCGTATAAACAAAGCGCGGCCTCCTCTTTAATCGCCGCGCCCCAACGCGTCTGGACACAGCCGTCCTGTCCTCAAACACAGACGTCTGATCCGAGAGTCCGAGTTCCGCCGTGGTCCCGTCCTCGGTGGACGTGAGCCGAGATAAGGTTCCGCAGAACGACGCCGTCCGGGTTTGCCATGAAAGAAAAAAATAAATAATAATAATAATTTTGAGCAAAGTAAATTTGGCAGGTTCTCCCTCACCGGCACGTCCATGATGTCATCATGACGGACATCGCGAGGTCTTTCGAGGACCAAAGGTAGAGTAGGGGGGGCAGACGGAGAGTGGCAGAAGATGAGAGATGAAGATAAACATAACAGTATCCTTTTTGGAATGGAAATTTGGCAGGTTCTCCTTCACCAGCATTCAGGTCCATCGATTGGCCATCGTACCACGGGCGGGAAATATGGATGGTGGTTGGATGGATGGATGGTGGATGGTGGATCCGTGGATGGATGGTGCGATGGACGATGGCGAGACGAGGTTGGATCGTATACCCTGCGTTCCTCTCGGCGGTGGAGTGGCTCCCACGTCCAATCCCATTCAGGTCCGAGACAACCTCCGTATCCGTTCTTCATCCTCAGGGGGTCCTTAGTAGGTCCTCTGGTGGTCCTCAGGAGGTCCTCTGGTGGTCTTCCGGGGATCATCAGGTTGCCCTCAGGGGGTCCTTAGGAGGTCCTCTTGTGGTCCTCAGGAGGTCCTCTGGTGGTCTTCCGGAGATCATCAGGGGGTCCCTTAGGAGGTCCTCTGGTGGTCCCCAGGAGGTCCTCTGGTGGTCTTCCGGGGATCATCAGGTTGTCCTCAGGGGGTCCTTAAGAGGTCCACTGGCAGGTCACATGTCATCATCAGGGGGTCCTTAGGAGGTCCTCTGGTGGTCCCCAGGAGGTCCTCTGGTGGTCTTCCAGGAATCATCAGGTTGTCCTCAGGGGGTCCTTAGGAGGTCCTCTGGCAGGTCACATGTCGCCGGCTAAGTGACCGAGCCAGAACAATGTCCGGCGAGACGAGGTTGGATCGTATACCCTGCGTTCCTCTCAGCGGTGGAGTGGCTCCCACATCCAATCCCATTCAGGTCCGAGACAACCTCCGTATCCGTTCTTCATCCTCAGGGGGTCCTTAGGAGGTCCTCTGGTGGTCCTCAGGTGGTCTTCTGGGGATCATCAGGTTGTCCTCTGGTGGTCCTCAGGAGGTCCTCTGGTGGTCTTCCGGGGATCATCAGGTTGCCCTCAGGGGGTCCTTAGGAGGTCCTCTTGTGGTCCTCAGGAGGTCCTCTGGTGGTCTTCCAGAGATCATCAGGGGGTCCCTTAGGAGGTCCTCTGGTGGTCCCCAGGAGGTCCTCTGGTGGTCTTCCGGGGATCATCAGGTTGTCCTCAGGGGGTCCTTAGGAGATCCTCTGGCAGGTCACATGTCGCCGGCTAAGTGACCGAGCCAGAACAATGTTCTGAGGCCCGTTTCTCATCACGCCTTCAGACAGTCCGCCGGACTCGGCGTCACGGCCGCCGCCGGCCTGTGGGAGGCTCTATTCCTCTGGATAAAGACCCGTCTCGCGCACATCGCATTCAATTTGCGCCGCGTAATGGATTCGGCGTATTAAACGTCTTTGTGTTGCTGAACGCTGACGCCACTCTTTGAAGAGCTGGCCAATCAGAAGGGTTCCTCATTCCGCCGAGTCACAGAGGCTGAGAGAACAGGAGACGGAGACGGAGGATGATAATGAGAGAGTATAATACTGTAAAGAGAGAGAGAGGGCGAGAGAGAGGAGGCGATGTATTAAAACCTCAGAGAAAATGAAACGCTGGTGAGATACGAGAAATAAAGCGAGAAAGTGCAAATGACGGAGGGAGAACATGTTAAAGTGATGTGGAGTCAACATGGGTTCTTACCATGTGGTTCCAAATGGGTTTGGTTCCTGATGGAGTCAACATGGGTTCTTACCATGTGGTTCCCAATAGGTTCGGTTCCTGATGGAGTCAACATGGGTTCTTTCTGTGTGGTTCCCAATGGGTTCGGTTCCTGATGGAGTCAACATGGGTTCTTTCTGTGTGGTTCCCAATGGGTTTGGTTCCCAATGGAGTCAACATGGGTTCTTTCTGTGTGGTTCCCAATGGGTTCGGTTCCTGATGGAGTCAACATGGGTTCTTTCTGTGTGGTTGTTCCCAATAGAGTCAACATGGGTTCTTTCTGTGTGGTTGTTCCCAATGGAGTCAACATGGGTTCTTTTTGTGTGGTTCCCAATGGGTTCGGTTCCCAATAGAGTCAACATGGGTTCTTTTTGTGCGGTTCCCAATGGGTTTGGTTCCTGATGGAGTCAACATGGGTTCTTTTTGTGTGGTTCCCAATGGGTTTGGTTCCTGATGGAATCAACATGGGTTCTTTCTGTGTGGTTCCCAATGGGTTCAGTTCCCGGTGGAGTCAACATGGGTTCTTTTTGTGTGGTTCCCAATGGGTTCGGTTCCTGATGGAGTCAACATGGGTTCTTTCTGTGTGGTTGTTCCCAATAGAGTCAACATGGGTTCTTTCTGTGTGGTTCCCAATGGGTTCGGTTCCTGATGGAGTCAACATGGGTTCTTTTTGTGTGGTTCCCAATGGGTTTGGTTCCTGATGGAGTCAACATGGGTTCTTTCTGTGTGGTTCCCAATGGGTTCGGTTCTCGATGGAGTCAACATGGGTTCTTACCATGTGGCTCTCCTTTCGTTTGGTTCCTGGTGGAGTCAACATGGGTTCTTTCTGTGTGGTTCACGATGGCGTTCCCTTCTTGAGTAGTATATTGGAAACCAAACCCACGGAGAACCACACGGTAAGAACCATGTTGACTCCACCAGGAGTTCCATGAACACCGGTCTTTCTGTTTGGACCATGTCCTCCCTGTACCTTCATTTAATCTATTCCTGGAGAACATGTGTTCCTTCAGTGTGGTTCTCTGTGGGTTCGATAGCCATTAGGGGGGTTATAGCCCAGGGGAAATAGAAGGGGTTGTATCAGTTGGGGGTGTGGCGCCCCCTAATGGAAGCAATCTTAAAAAAGTAACCTAATGAAGCAGCAGTCCGCTCCGCGGGACCACGAAGCCAACGTTGAGGAACCATGGAGAACCCAAAGGGATGCCGAGACTCCCGAAGAGCCGTATGAAGCCGGAGTGGACGCAGGGGGACGCGTCCCGAACGCTTCCAGGTCAGAGCGCAGCCGTAAATGTCAAGCTCTTCTTTAAATACCAGCAGCGGCGTGACGGCGCGTACCGTTCCGTCTGCGCTCGGTTCCGTCAGTCGTCCCGGAATCTATAAATACCCTGACATTTCTCCACCTCGGCCACAGTGTCCAGCCTGCCGGATAATCGGCGCAGAACTGCGGGGCGGGGGAGGCGGGGACGCCACCACCCGGCTGAGCGGCGCTAATAAGAGAGAGGAAAAAGGTCAGCGGCCTTCCCTCTGTTCATGAGAACGTCGTCTCTGCGTCGGCCGAACGTTCCGGGGTGAGGGATGTGGTATTTCGAGAGGTCAGGGGTCACACACGCAACACGGAATCAGCTGGCAGCGCAGCCAATCACGACGTGACGTCAGTGATCAATATTCAGAACACTGCAAAACCAATAACCAATCATCAATAAGCTGGTTTTATTATACATCTTGGCTCTTTAGAAGTATAGAAAAATATGATATAGTATATATATAATTATATGCTACATAAATCATAGTGTAGTATTTCGAAACAGGGGTGTTGAGTATAGAGTAGTATAGTCGAGTATACTGTATATAGTATTAGTAGACAGTATAGTACCAATAATCACAGTATTACAGTGTATAAGTAGTGTAGTATTACAGTATACATAAACTGCTATCACCCATATACTATTCTGTACTAGTACATGAGTGATAGCAGTATAGTGTAGTATACTATATAGCATTAGTATTATAGTGTATATAGTGATAGCAGTATAGTGTAGTATACTATATAGCATTAGTATTATAGTGTATATAGTGATAGCAGTATAGTGTAGTATAGGGTATATGGGTAATAGCAGTATAGTGTAGTATAGGGTATATGGGTGATAGCAGTATAGTGTAGTATAGTGTATATAGGTGATAGCAGTATAGTGTAGTATAGGGTATATGGGTGATAGCAGTATATTGTACACATACATACCCTCACATATACACTTTTACATACACACCCTCACATATACACCCTCACATATACACCCTCACATTCACACCCTCACATACACACCCTCACATACACACCCTCACATATACACCCTCACACATACACCCTCATATATACACTTTCACATACACACCCTCACATACACACCCTCACATACACACCCTCACACACACACACTCACACACACACCCCTCACATACACACCCTCACATACACAGTCACATACACACCCTCACATATACACCCTCACATATACACTGACATACACACCCTACATACACACCCTCACATATACACTTTCACATACACACCCTCACATACACACCCTCACATACACACCCTCACATACACACCCTCACATATACACTTTCACATACACACCCTCACATACACACCCTCACATATACACCCTCACATATACACTTTCACATACACACCCTCACATACACACCCTCACATATACACTTTCACATAC
>JAFMOC010000219.1:415000-497500 GCA_019802505.1 Corydoras sp. C115 | reverse complement strand
GATTCTCAATTATTTTCTGTTAAGCCCCCCCTAGGAAGAAGAAAACATTTTGCGCCCCCCCTCCCCCGTACATGACAAAATGGGATGAAAAATTATTTTTACACACCCACTGTAGTATCATTTGTCTATAAATTTGTTATAAGTACACCTCTTTTATAACAATATATCCTTATTAATAATAAAGAAAACAAAAAGGAAAGAAATATAGATCAACTTAGAACAAAGAATCAGTTTATTAACTTTTAGTTTTTTAGTTTGTCTTTTAGTCTTTTAGTCTTTTAGTTTGTAACAGAAACGAATGAAATCCTTATTTAAACTAGAAACATTTTTGAACTGACTGGCATTTGATACTGAAAATAAAATAAAATAAAATCAATAAATAATAATAAATTTAAATTAATCAGCAATATTAATTCTGGAGCACAATTTATTAACACTTTAACCTACAAAACAAAAATGAATACAACAATTTGTGCTGTTTTTTTTCTTTTTTTTGAGGAAGTCAGAACTAATGTCTCCAACGCGTCCGTTTTGCAGCGCATAGCTTTTCTGTAGTAGTTTTCATAAAGCGTTAATATTTGCTGGTTATATGCGTCACGTTTACGATTAAAAACTCAAGCGGTTATCAGTGTGATTGGGGTGTAATGTCTTTAAGTGACGGCTTCATTTATTTGGCTTCACGCTGTCCGCTGACAACATTTAGACACAGAAGACACACCGGACTTTCTTCGTCTCCACCTCAGTTACAGTGAAGTTACAGTTACAGTGAAGTTACAGTTACAGTGAAGTTACAGTTACAGTGAAGCCAGGCGCTGCATTTGCTTCGACATTTAGCTTTCGGTTGACTTTTGTTGGTCTCATTATCTTCGTCTCTCTCCGCCTTTCTCTGCGTCATTCCCGTTAAATATTTCTCCATGTTGTCTCTTGAGGGTTTGTTCAGTACACTTAATATCACTTGCACTGTGATATCTTGTTATGCGCCCCCCCAGGCACCGCACTGCGCCCCCCCAGGGGGGCGCGCCCCACTATTTGAGAAGCACTGGCTTAAAGGCTCATTTATGCTCAACGTTAAATACGGAAACGGATACGGACGGAGCCTTTTGTCCGTACTCTGCGTTCATTTCGTACGTAATTTGCACGTTTTCTGAAAGCTTGCGGATGCGGACAGGGCGGAGCAATACCACTGGAAACCGTGGAGGCAGTGCATGATGCGACCACTTCCATATGTACACGAAGAAGAAAAACATGGCGGAACTTTTTGAAGACCGGTTGTACGAGTTGGTGCGCAATTTTAATCATTTATATGATGTTACTTCGCCGGGGCTACCCGGCAAAGCAAGTTATCGAATGCCCTGGCAGACATCCCAAAGTATTGGAAATGACGTTCGTCATCAATTTCCCTCATTGGACGGACAAGTGAAAAAAATTCTCCATCCAAATGTCGCGACCTGTTCAGTGGCCTCATAGACCACCGCCGTCTAGAACGCTGCCTTTTTCTGTCGTTTTTGCAGTTTGTACAAAATCAGAAGTTCCTCCGCCGTCGCCATGTTTGATTTTTACTCTAAACTGCCCTCTAGTGGATGTAGTGTTCAACAACCACATCAACGGAGCTGACGCAAGGAAGTATGTGGGCAGTAACTGTTATATCGCATGAAGGCACGCACACATTTCCGTACGCAGAGGGAGTATAAATGAGGCTTTAGACTCGCCCACCTTATTGCGCCGCCTGGTGGATGTAGTTAGAAACGACACGCGACACCCGCGCAACTCACGGTAATGCTGCACCACCATGTCCACATCAATGCAGATCAGAACATGATCCACCACCTTTATGTGTCTGATGACATCACAATCATGCGTACACACACACACACACTATATATATATATATATATATATATATATATATATATATATATATATATATATATATATATACATTATGTATTATGTATACACATACATTTATTATATATGTACATGCTAATCTTGTGGAGTGGGAGCTCTTAATCCCCCCGGAGGCCGTGCCCGGCGCTGCGGCATGTCGGAGGTTCTCCTCGAGCTCCGGAATCTTCTGTTTGTTTTCAAACCTGGACCTGTTTTTATGATCAGCGCCAAAAAACAGCATTACAGCCCCATCATTAAAGCTTCTAATTACCAACGCACACACACATACATACTCATACATACACACACACACAGATAGACACACATACAGACACACACACACACACACACACACACACACACATACATACAGAGATACATACATACACAGACACACATAGAGAGACATACACACACACACACACATACAGAGACATACACACACACACACACATAGAGACATACACACACACACCACACACACATGCAGAGACATACACATGCAAACACACATACAGTGACATACATACACACACACGCACACACACACATACACACACAGTATAACTTACAGGTGTGTGTGTGAGAGAGAGAGATTGTATGTGTACGAAAGAGTGTGTGTGTGTGTGTTTGTAAACATGTGTACATATATGTTATATACACAGAAATAGTGAGAGTGTGTGTGTGTGTGTGTGTGTGTGTGTGTGTGTGTCTGACACAGTGACATTTAATCGGTAACATTTAGACTCGGTGACAACACTTTGGGGAAGGCCCTCAGAGCTGTCGACATGATACAAAAGTATTAGGACACGCCGCCAAAATACTGACTCCACCCAACTGAGGAAACTCAGGGCTTAGTGGATGGCATGTTCTCCTCTCAGATCCGAATCCCGCATGCGTTTCCTCCGGGTTCTCCGGTTTCCTCCCACAGTCCAAAAACATGGATTCAAGGTAAATCGAGTGTTCCAAATTGCCCCATATAGTCTGTAAATGAGTGAGTCAGAGTGTGTCCAGTGATAGATTGGCGTCCTGTCCTGGGTGTATCTGCCCAGCGCCTGAAACGTTCTCCTCTCTACCCCTCCCCCACCCCCCACCCCCCCACAACCCGAGAAGAGGATTAAACGAAAGCTAAGGAATAAATGAATAAAGCTTAAAGACGAGAGACGAAGGAAACGCAGAGGTCGTCCCGAACTCGTTCTTCAAAATGAAAACGCTTTGAGATCTTCACAGCGGGATGAACTTTAAGAATCCGAAGCCTGTTTTATTCAGAACGTAACCGAACTGTAAAAACACAAACGATAACGACGTGTAATTATTCAGCGTTCAAACCTCAGCCGGGAATTCAGGTTACAGACGAACGCAGCGTTTCCGCGAATTCAAACGCCACCGATTATTAAAATACCAAACCCTGAGCGCAGAGCGGCCTGCCGAAGCCTCCCTCTGCAAACGCTTTACAATGTGTCGATTCGGAGGATCTCTTTAATTATTGGCCCTTGTGGTGCCCAGGTTATGCAAATGAGGTGGGTGTGTTCAGGAACGAGGGTAGTTTGCGGGTAGTATCAAAAGATTGTGTGTTAAAACCAGTCACAAGACCCCCCCCCCCGTCCAACCCAGATAGACCAAAACCACTCACAAGAACCCCCCACCCCCGTCTAACCCAGGTAGGCCAAAACCATTCGCAAGAACCCCCTGTCTAACCCAGGTAGACCAAAACCACTCGCAAGAACCCCCCGTCCAACCCAGGTAGACCAAAACCACTCGCAAGAACCCCCTGTCCAACCCAGGTAGACCAAAACCACTCGCAAGAACCCCCTGTCCAACCCAGGTAGACCAAAACCACTCGCAAGAACCCCCTGTCCAACCAGAGTAGACCAAAACCACTCGCAAGAACCCCCTGTCCAACCCAGGTCGAACTGCCCGTCCAGAGACCCCACTCACAAGAACCGCCCGTCCAACCCAGTCCAACCTCGCAAGCAAGTCCAACCCAAGTAGACCAAAACCACTCGCAAGAACCCCCCGTCCAACCCAGGTAGACCAAAATCACCCACAAGAAAAACCACTCTCAAGCCCGTCCAACCCAGGTAGACACAAAAACCACTCACTCAGAACCGCCCCCGTCCAACCCAGGTAGACCAAAAACCACTCACAAGACCGCAAGAACCCCCCCCGTCCAACCCAGTAGACCAAAACCACTCGCAAGAACCCCCCGTCCAAAGAACCCCCCCTGTCCAACCCCAGGTAGGTAAGAACCAAAAACCAAACTCGCAAGAACCCCCCATCCAACCCAGTCCAACCCAGGTAGACCAAAAAAACCACTCGCAAGAACCCTCCGTCCAACCCAGGTAGACCAAAACCACTCGCAAGAACCCCCCGTCCGTCCAAAACCACTCGCAGAACCCCTGTGTTCAACCCAGGTAGACCAAAACCACTCGCAAGAACCCCCTGTCCAACCCAGGTAGACCAAAACCACTCTCAAGAACCCCCTGTCCAACCCAGGTAGACCAAAACCACTCTCAAGAACCCCCTGTCCAACCCAGGTAGACCAAAACCACTCACACAAACTAAACCACTAAAAATATATTTATTAAGGTGTAAGAAAGCATAAATAAGGGGTAATTACATGGTACATACCTGCTAAACAGAAGTACATCTACTGGATGAGTAAGTACCTGGTAAGTACTTATCGTAAAGGTAATTACACCTTGTAAATGTAGTTCTGCGAGACGACCTGAAATGTGTACGAACTCTGTAATAACCTTTATTTCATTAATGGGGGGGGGTAATTACATGCTAATTAGTGTGCTACCAAATCCTTTATATTCAGTGTGGGGCAGTTAAGTTCTTCTACACAGAACTCCGCCGGTTTGCTTTCGTGTACCGTTCCCCAATGCACGTAGAGAACCTACCAATTCCCCATTATGTAAAAAAAAATGTATGACGGTAACGAAAGCAGACGACGTGCGAGTGTCTGAGGTGCGCTCGAGAGAAAAGGTCACGACGGAAGGTCGTCGTCACTCGCGGACCCCTAAACTTCTCGGACCACCAGCTCCAATCAATTGAAAGTTACGAGTTCTGGACGATCGATCGCCACGCCCCCCCCCCCCCAGGACATCGTGTGTAACCTTCACACTTAGATTTCCCAGCACGCCATGCAGTTTGCCTCCGGGACAGCGGTGCACCGGTCTCCAGAGACGAGGCGACGGAATAATTAAACCAGAGGCGGACTCCAGATCTGTCGCAGCCACTCCGGCGTTGGGGAGGGTTTACCGGAGCCGACGGTTTACTCGGGAAATGCTTCTCAACGTCGCGACACTCACAGCACGCTCGGGCTCCTTCTGATTTATCGCGTTGCATGCCTGAGCGATAATGAGCACTCCACCGAACGGTGAGCGGCCCACAAATATGAAAGGGAGCTCTTCGTTTCAGAGACATTGGAAAAGGGCGACGGAAGGAGGCACGGCGTACGTCAGGGTGCTGCCGGCACAATCCAGACAGTAACGTAAGCAGCGATGTTGACACGGTGGAGGCGGTGGGGTCGGTCAGTGAGAGCGAGGGCACCTTGGGCTTTCCGCTCAGTTAGAGGTACCACAGAAGGTACCGGGTTCGAGTCCCAGTAAGGCTGGCAAGTCAGCATGTCCTCCCTGTGCCTGAGGGGCTTTCCTCAGGGTCTCGGGTCTCCGGCCACATGCAAGGACATGCCGCAAGGGGTGTATCCGTGCAACCAGTGCAACCGTAGTTCCGAACCTGGGGCACCGTATAGGAAGGTTGCATTGTGCTTTAAAGATCGCTGCAAGGCCATCTTCACAGTACGAGACAACCTCACCCAGGAACAATTTGGGGAAGGCCCTCCACTCGCCTGTGCCCAAGTGCAGGAAGCATCAGAACGCAACAGACCAACTCCAGAGCCTTGTCCATCCAGTGTCCCGTGAACCTCAGAGACCCGAGCCAACCTGCCCCTGTGATGGGATAGGCCATCGGAGAACACACAGATGAGTCCGAGGTGATCGCGGAGCGCCGCGACTCGCATCCCAGAACGCACGTCATGGCAATAACAAGCGGGTTCTCATTATTGCACCCGTAACGCGGCAGAGAAAAGGGTCAGGTGTTCCAGCGCCGAGCTCTAAAGATTTAGAGGAACTCATTTCCCCAAATGTCATTTAAGGTACAATAGACGGAACGTACATCAGGTCCTTTAATGAGGTTGTCGGCGCGAGCTGATACCGCCGGCTTGTCATCGCCTCTCGCACCTCGCCGCCGTGACGGGATATTTTAATCTGAATCTCAATATGTTACATAAAGAGAAACGAAACGATCCCCCCCACCCCGCAGCCGTCCGTCCGTCAACCCCCCCTTCCCTCTCTCAAAAAATACCTCGCCGGTTAGCCTCCCTGCATCAGGCCTAACATGCAATCCCGGAACACCCGAACCTCCATCCGGTCCCCGCTGCCCCACTGTGCGCTCTGTCATTATGCTAAACATGGCATCTTTGATTACCCTGCCCCCCCCTCCTTCCCCCGATTCTTCGGCATTCCCATTCACGTGGCGGATATACGCGGCGCTTCGTTAATCCTGCAGACGGACCGGGGCGCTCCTCCACTCGCGGCCCGTAAGCCGCTTTGCGAGCGCCGGTATTTGGGTCACCTTCGTAAATCTCCGACCATCAAATGACGATCAGATCAGAGGTCCTTTGAGCCAGCGGGAGACGGGGACAAGGAGACGCCACCTTCCTGCCGGAGTCCGTTAACCGCGAGGAAAGGTTCTCAAGGTGCTGGTTTACTTTTAGCTCTTAGAATAAATAACATGACGGCTGGCGGAGGAGCGTTCTCCAACAAGGTTCCCCAATTTTGGAACAGCCTTCCAGTTACCATTCGCAATTCACGATCAATTGTTAAAAGTCAATTAAAAAACACATTTAATTAATTAATTGTGTGGATTGAAGGTGTAGAGCTGAAGGGGGGGTGGTGGTGTTGGGTGAACTGGGATCAGTCAGCTCATCAGTAGAGGGCGTGGCACTAAAATAACGCTGTTCCGGGGAGCCCTCTCGACTGAGTACCCTGCAGGATCTGCCCATTTGAGTTCTGCGGCTCGAGTCACATGATGCACTGTGTCAATCAAACTCTGGTTATTAATTAATTACGGTGCTTTTTGAGGTGTCACCTCATTTCCCGGAGGCGTGGTCAGCTCTTCATCAACGGTTCTGTCGGAGAACAGCGGCTACGACGAGAACAGGACGGAACCTGGAGTTCTATTGGTCCTGTAGGACGCCCTCAATTGACTTATATAGGTTTCAATTGTTAAATACAGGTCACATGATCAACACACAATCTCTACATGGCTGTCCTACATTGTTGATGCTGCCCCCCCCCCCTCCCCGCTGAAGGAGGATGAGCCCCCCGCTGAGCCTCGGTCCTCACAAGGATTCCTCCTTAATATAACAACATAACGGCAGAGTTTTTCCCTGTCGCTGCCGCTTCGGCTAGCTCTTTGGAGGGTTTCAGGCGTATAACACTGTAAATAAATTACTTGATAAGCGCCACCGTGTGGATGCACTCGGAGACAGCAGGTCACCCCCACCAGATAATAGTCATCATTACATAATAATGCGGTTCTCCAGGAAGTTATTATTAGAACGTCGGCGGCGTTCTCAAATCACAGACCTCTCACCTTCCTCTTCGCGAGCAATTTTCTAATCTGCCGCCCCCCCCCCCCCCCCCCCGACGCGAACGTGACCCCCATACCGCCGTACCCTCGGCCGGGACGAGGAACCGGGCTGCTTCCTGTCTTCGGCGTCCTCGTTGAGACACGCCGCTTTTGACAGAAGTAATACATCACGGCCGGATCCGAGCCGCGGAACCACAGAACTCATTACGGAGGCGGATCGCTACGCACGATTAGCGCACCGTGATGCGCCGGACCTACCCGCCGAAACGCAGGCGGGGCTATAGGGTGCGCTCATGTCAATGGCCTGATGGACACAGCTCCACTGCATCCCGTCGCGGAACCAAACGATTGGAAACTCCTTTTCTGACGTCGGGTCACTCAGGCCTCGACCCTCTTAGAGAACCTGTCCACTGGGATTATATTATATTTCAAATTCATTACATAAATTAAATTAAACTGGGGCATGATGGCTTAGTTGTTTGGCATGTTCTCCTCTCAGCACTAGGGATTCCTGGTTCGAATCCCAACCTGGGAGGAGTTTGCATGTTCTCCCCGTGTCCGCATGGGCTTCCTCCGGGTTCTCCGGTTTCCTCCCACAGTCCAAAAACATGGATTCAAGGTGAATTGAATGCTCTAAATTGCCCTATATAGAGTGTGTCTGAGTGAGTGGGTATCCAGTGATAGATTGGCGTCTTGTAAATGCCCGAAATGTTCTCCCCTGGATGGGCATGCGGACCCCCCACGACCCCCCTGATCTGGGTTTGCATGTTCTTCCTGTGGGTTTCCTCCGGGTTCTGCAGTTTCCAAAAATGGTGAATTGAGTGAATTCACCTTGAGTGAATTCAAGGTGAATTGAGTGCTCCAAATTGCCCCATATAGATTTCCCCTGTCCTGGGTGTATCTGCCCAGCGCCCGAAACGTTCTCCCCTGTATGGGCATGGGGAACACTGTTCCACTTCCTGTCCGGATTTAAACCCCTAAAAAGGTAAAGCGATCGTCAAAAATCTACGGATCTTATTAAAAGATTTCACGTACGGACGGAGAGGCGGGGCCTTGAACCGAACCGCGTCGTTAAGAGGATTTTAACGAGCGCTATGACGGATAAAATCCGCACCCGCGAATCTCTCCAGAAAGCAGATTGATCTCCACTTGATCTCGGAACGTCGTGAAGCTTTATTATGTATAATTACACACGGAACGCTCGGGAACTCCAATCAAACACAACGGCTTCATTACATATTCAGATTTCAGAGCGAGGAAGATCACAGGGAAGCCCAGAACCAACGGAATGAGCAATCATCATCATCATCATGATGGATCCCGGAAGTTTTCGGTGCCAGACCTGGTGCTTGATCATCAGATCCCGGAGCCGGTCTCCAGGGGGCGCTCTGTTTACCCCGGCTGGTCCTCCAGGTGGAGTCCCGTCGCTTAACCTTCAAGATGGAATCGGAAGCTGGATACGGTTACCCCGCCCGCGGCATCAAGCATCACCCCGCACATCTAAAGGTGCAGCGTAAGCTGGTTTCCTATCCCTAAAACATGGATTCAAGGTCAATCGACTGCTCTAAATTGCCCCATAGAGCATAAATAAGTTTGTGTCCAGTGATAGATTGCCCCCCCCCCCCCCCCCGTCCTGGGTGTATCTGCCAGGCGCCCCAAAAATGTTCTCACCTGGATGGACATGGGGAACCCCCCCTCGCCCTCCTCCAAGAACCTATCCCAGCACTTTTTCGGCACCCACAGACATGGGGAGAACATGCAACATATTTAAAAAATGTTGTTTTTTTTTTTTTTAATTTACTGAACGTTACCGCTCACAGATCCGACCCTGAAACCCCTCGCGGCCTCCGGAACCGTTCTTTCATTTCGTCCTTCTCCTCATTTAATAAAAAAAAAGAAAGAAATAAACGGATCGTTGTTTCCAATTATTCGTGACATAAATTCTGGGGCCTCCTTGGCGTCGGACCGGCGCAGCGCCGCGGGACCAGAGTGCGTTTTAATTATTAATAGAGGTTGAACTGAACACGCCGCTCAACGGCGCCGTATCGCGGCCCGTGTGCTAATGCGACGGTTCTGCTCCACTGACCCGCGGTTCTGTTATTTATTTATTCGTTATTTATTTATTTAGTTTATTTCGCGGCGGTTGGCATTCTGGGTTTGCCTCCGGGGGCACAGAGGTCTTTCTGTGTGGAGTTTGCATGTTCTCCTCAGGAGAACCAGGGTCGTGGGGGAGGGGGGGGGATGTTCCCCATGCCAATCCGGGGAGAAAGTTTTGGGCGCTGGGCAGCTACACCCAGGTCAGGGGGGAGCAATCTATCACTGGACACACACACAGACTGTGTAGACACTATATGGGGCAATTTAGAGTGTTCGATTTACCTTGAAGGTAAATTCGATTTATCGTGGGAGGAAACCGGAGAACCTGGAGGAAGCCCACAGGGACATCGTGAGAACATGCAAACTCCACCCAGATCGGGATTCTAACTTGGATTTCCAGCGCCGAGAGGAGAACTTGCCAAACCACTACGATTGTGACATCGGAACGCCCTGCGAGGGACTGGCAACCTGAGCAGGTTCTACAGAGCATGTGACCAGTCCATCATTGGTGGAGACCAAATTTGGGGAGAACCAAGCGGGTCGAACCATGGCATCCAGCCAGGAAAGCGTTGGAACCCCGCTTTAGAACGCGTGCCGTGGTTACACCGCTCGGCTCCGCCCACTTTTCCGGCTCCTCCCCTCATTAACTGGGTGACGCGTGGGTCACGCGGAACGCAGAACGCCGAACACTCGCCGCCGTCACGAATGCTTCCACCCAACGTCTTCTGGTTGGAAGCCGGTCATTGGGCCTCAAATGGAGGAGAACGGCAGGGAATTAAGTCTACACCTTGGCAGAGCTCCGCGGAACCCGAGTTTCTGAATTTATTTACAGTATGCGCCTCGCACTTAAAGGCTGCGTCTCATTAAGCAAACGCAGCCGAACTTAATGCATTCATTCGTCAGAGGAATTTTAACGAGGTGGAGAGCCGCTGATGCCTCAGATAAAAACAGAACGGTGGAGAAGTCTAAACTCATCAGAACGTGGGGTCTGCTGAGGGTCCAGCTTTTACTCCATTCAT
This sequence comes from Corydoras sp. C115, assembly GCA_019802505.1. Taxonomy (NCBI): domain Eukaryota; kingdom Metazoa; phylum Chordata; class Actinopteri; order Siluriformes; family Callichthyidae; genus Corydoras; species Corydoras sp. C115. The sequence goes on along the minus strand of JAFMOC010000219.1, from coordinate 486,836 downwards.
CCATCCATTAAACCATCCATCCATCCATCCAATCATCCATCCAATCATCCACCCACTCATACCTTCATCCAACCAACCATCCATCCAATCATCCCTTCATCCAACCAATCATCCATCCAATTATCTATTAATCCGACCATCCATCCACTCCTCCAAACATCCATCCACCCACCCATCCACTCATCTATCCATCCACCCACCTATTCTCCCCCACGACCATGGTTACCCCAAACCCTATCCATCCACCCACCTATTGGATCAATCCATCTACCTCATCCATCCACTCATCCATCCATCCACCCACCCATTCATCCACCCACTGATCTATCCATCTACTCATCCATCCACCCACCAATCCATCCATCTAATCATCCAATCATCCATTCTTCCAACCATCGAATCATCCATCTAATCAGCCACTCACCCAACCATCCATCCATTCATCCAACCAATCATCCATCCAATTATCTATTAATCCGACCATCCATCCACTCCTCCAAACATCCATCCACCCACTCATCTATCCATCTATCCATCCACCCACCCATTCATCCAACCATCCATCCATCCACTCATCTATTACTCCATCAATCCATCCACTCATCCTTCCAATTATCCATTAATCCAACCATCTGCCCATCCATCCATCCATCCACCCACTCATCTATCCATCTACTCATCCATCCTTCCACTCATCCATCCACCCTTCACCATGTTCTGTGGAAATCATTATCTTCATCATTATCTTCATGCTCATCACCACCCCCCCACCGCCTTCACCAGAACCTAAAGGGAGAACCTGCAAACTTCACACCGAACCCTCAGCACCCACATCTCCACCCCCCCAAAGCACTACTTCGTTTTTAACCCTCACTTCGACAAAGCCTTAAATTTCACCTCGTTGGCGCACTCTCTGGTGATGAGGCGTTACTACACGTCACGGCTTCTAAGTATAAATTACACGTGAATCGAAGCTCGCGCCGCTCGAGCGCCGGGTTCGAACCAAATGAGGTGAACAATGGCGGCGTGTCTGTGGGCGCGGCGCCTGCGTGTGGCGGCAAAACAAACAGCAATTAGGACTGAAGAGAGAGGGGCGAGAGAGGCACACAGCTGCTCCACACACAATTACCCCTTTTTCCTCTGCAATCAGGCGCAATTATCGTACGGCGCGCTCTCGCGCAGGGGCTCGCCGACTCCCTGTCTCAGGACGCGAGAGCTACGGATCCCTCCTGAACGGAACAGCCGCAAACTCGCTCAGCTGCATTCGCGGGGCTGGTGTGAGAGGTCAGGTTCCCACCATCCAGCCAATCATCCATCTAACCACTCATCCATCCATCCTTCCAACCATCCAACCACTCATCCATCCATCCTTCCAACCATCCACCCACTCATCCATCCATCCTTCCAACCATCCATCCACTCATCCATCCATTCAACCATCAATCCACTCATCCAACCACTCATCCATCCATCATCCATTATTCTATCTATCCATCCATCCACTCATCCATTAATCCACCCACCCATCAGTCGCATTCGTGGGGCTGGTGTGAGAGGTCAGGTTCCCACCATCCATCCAATCATCCATCCATCCATCCATCCACTCATCCACCCTTCCGTTCATCCAACCATCCACCCAATCATTCATTCACACACTTATCCATTGATCCAACCATCCATCCAGCCATCCACTCATCCACCCAATCATTCATCCACCCACCCATCCACTCATTCATTCATCCATCCACTCATCCATTCATGCCCCCACTCATCAATCCATCATCCATTATTCTATCTATCCATCCATCCATCCACTCATCCATTAATCCACCCACCCATCAGTCGCATTTGTGGGGCTGGTGTGAGAGGTCAGGTTCCCTCCAATCATCCATCCATCCACTCATCCACCCATCCGTTCATCCACCCATCTGTTCATCCAACCATCCACCCAATCATTCATTCACACACTTATCCATCCATCCATCCATCCATCCATCCATCCACCCAATCATTCATCCACCCACCCATCTATTCATGCCCCCACTCATCCATCCATCATCCATTATTCTATCTATCCACCCATCTATATCTATCTATATCTATATATAGGCCTCTCTCTCAGTCGCACCACCCACCCATCAGTCGCATTCACGGGGCTGGTGTGAGATGTCAGGTTCCATCCATCCATCCAATCATCCAGCCATCCACTCATTCAAGCATCCTTCCACTCATCCATCCATCCACTCATTCATCCACCCACTCATCCATTTAATCATCCATCCATCCATCCACTCATTCATCCACCCACTCATCCAACTATCCTATATATATTATATATTATCTATTAATCTATCTATACATCCATCCAATCATCCATCCACTAATCCAACCAACCATTCACCCATTCACTCATCCAACCATCCACCCAATCATTCATCCACCCTCTCATCCAACCATCCATTCATCCACCCACTCATCCATTAATCTATCTATCTATCTATCCATCCATCCATCCATCCATCCATCCACTCATCCATTAATCCAGCCACCCATCTACTCATCCATCCATCCATCTATATATACACATATATCTCAGTTGCATTCGTGGGGCTGGTGCGAGATGTCAGTTTCAATCCATCCATCCATCCATCCATCCACTCATTCATCCACCCACTCATCCATTTAATCATCCATCCATCCATCCACTCATTCATCCACCCACTCATCCAACTATCCTATATATATTATCTATTATCTATTAATCTATCTATACATCCATCCAATCATCCATCCACTAATCCAACCATCCATTCACCCATTCACTCATCCAACCATCCACCCAATCATTCATCCACCCTCTCATCCAACCATCCATTCATCCACCCACTCATCCATTAATCTATCTATCTATCTATCTATCTATCCATCCATCCATCCATCCATCCACTCATCCATTAATCCAGCCACCCATCTACTCATCCATCCATCCATCTATATATACACATATATCTCAGTTGCATTCGTGGGGCTGGTGCGAGATGTCAGTTTCAATCCATCCATCCATCCATCCATCCACTCCTCCATCATCCATTATCTATCTATCCATCCACCCATCCATTCATGTGTATATATATTTAGGCCTCTCTCAGCTGCATTCACGGGGCTGGTGTGAGATGTCATGTTCTCGCACACCACCCCCCCCCCCCCCCCCCCCCCTATAGAACTCGCTTTCACTTAACGGCGAGAAAGGCGTCAAGCGGCGCGTCCTTGTTTCGGCAGTCGGCCTATAAATAAAGACGTCGGCAGAGGAACCGGCGACAGAAAGCCCTCTTTATCCGGCTGCCGCTTTGTCCGCGCGTAAATACGCCGACTGATGAGAGCAGCATTTGCATATTGAGCTAATCACATTAGTCGCGAATGCGAGGGGATTACGTACGCTGAATGTACGTGACTCAGTTGGCCGAATCCTACGACGACACGGCGAATCAAAGCCCATAGTTTACCGCCGTCTTCAAAGCAGAGGGCCAGAACGCCGGCGCGAACGCGGAACCCGCGCTGCGAATAATCCGTCTTAATACGCGCGAGAGGAAAAGGTGACACTTTCACGGCTGTCGGCGGCGAATTTCCCCGCGATGGGAAAGTGGGCGGCCATTTTTTTATGTCGGGAAGAATCCGCGTAGCCCGCAGCGGAAACTCGGTCGGAGCGCTTTATTCCGTACCGCCGTCGGAATAATAATAACGTACGGAAACAAACGCAAATCAATATAATAAAAACAATATAAATAATCTCGGGACTCTCTGACGCACAAATAGAAACATACAGCAGGTGGCGCCGTGCCTACGACAGTGCAGGAGCAACAGCGTTTACATCAGAGAGCGTGCGCCCCCTACAGGATGTAATTACAATCCTCAACTGTCCTTAGGATCAAAATAGCTACTGAATTAATGTTAACGCGACGCAACACGAGATGAAGTCACGTCCCAGTGCGGAACTGACGTTCTGCAAGCTTATCTAACGACTCGACGCGGAGAACATGCTCATCACTCACAACGCACCGCGTACGCCAACTTTAATTAAAAACGGACAAACGTTAATCAATAAAATAAAAACAATATAAATAATTTTGGGATGCACTGATGTACAAATAGAAACATACAGTAGGTGGCGCTGTACCTACGACAGCGCAGGAGCAACAGCATTCGCCCCCTACAGGACATAAATAAAATTATCAACTGTCACTAGGATTGAGACACCTGAGAAATATATTGTAATGCGACGCAACACGCGATGATGTCACGTCCCAGCGCAGAACTGATGTTCTGCAAGCTTATCTAATGACTCGACGTGGAGAACATGCTGAGTCATCACTCACGCCGCACCACATACGCCAACTTTAATTAAAAACGAACAAGCGTTAATTTCAATAAATGCAAATCAATAAAATCAAAACAATATAAATAATCTCGGGACTTTCTGACGTACAAATAGAAACATACAGCAGGTGGCGCTGCGCCTACGACAGCGCAGGAGCAACAGCGTTAACCTCAGAGAGCGTGCGCCCCCTACAGGACCTAATTACAAATAATTAAAGACACAACAGGTATAATGATTTAGTATCAGCAGCTGCATTTACCACAGTGAGACACAAGGGGGAGCACTATTTTACCCTAACCGCTTGATAACGATTGATGGAATGATGGATTCCGTCTCGCATGTGGGCGGGGCATGATGACAGCACAACAGCGTGCGCCCCCTACAGGACGTCATTAAAATCCTCAACAGTCCCCAACAGCTACCGCATTAATTTGATAGCTGTGCGCGGTAACGCGAGGCAACACGCGATGACGTCATGTCCCAGAGCGGAACCACAAGCTTATCAAAGGACTCGACGCGGAGAACATGCTGAGCCGTCGCTCACGTCGGCGCCGCGTACGCCGAATTTAATTAAAAACAATCAAGCGTTAATCGCCTGTCCGTAACGCATTTCAATTAAAACGTACAAACAGCGGCGCCTCAACTTCCTCGTCTGCCAGAGCGGTTCTTCGGTTCGAGGACCGTCGCCGGATGCGCCGCCCACCGCAAGATGTTTACATCGAGAAACACGGAAGCGATGGCGGTTCTGCGTCGGTCCCGCGTCTGTGTGCGGCTGTCGGTCATGAATATTCATGACACTAATTCGAATGCCGGCAACGCCCACATGTTCTGCGCAGGGCCGCTGCCTCGCATTCGGGAAGGTTCAACGACAGTGAGGAAGCTTCAGTCTTCGGGTTCCACGTCGTTTAGGTGGCCGAGTAGCCGCATGACCGATGGCACCCGGCGCTCCCCGGTGGCGAGACGTTGCGGCCGCGGCTTGCACTCCGACCCCGAATCGTGACCGAGCGCTGACGTGGTGGTTCGAAGCTTGCCGGTTCTGTACGGAACGTTGTGAGGGTGAGTGAACCTCGTGATTCGAGTGGGATGGAGCAGCGAGCACGCGGTGTCGCGCGGCAGAGCGAACCATGCATCATCAGCACCACCACCACCGCCGCGAGCCGGGGGCCCGCCCACCGCCGCTCCGTCCAAAGTGATTCACCAACGTGCGGACGGTTCTCAGGAAGCGCACCACGGTTCTGCTTAATGTCAAACACAGAGATAATTTCCATGTTTCTTGTTTTAGGAGGACAGCTAAGGACAGCCTTTAGAACCTTGAGGTGGTGAGGTCTTTAGGTTGTAACGCCATTGTTCAGACCACAACACGGCTACAGTGAGAGGAGAACATACCAAATCTACTGTTCAACCAGTAGGTCTGTAAAACTGAGCTGCTGCTTTATGGAATCTTCAGGAGACAGAAATAAAGATTCATCCAACAACAACGCCAAGGTTCACATCTCTGAGCTCCCGCTACAGTGGTTGTTGTGAGTCTTACCTGAAGCTGTAGGCAGCATGGAGGTGCAGCATGGAGGTGGTGCATGGAGATGGTGCATGGAGGTGGTGCATGGAGGTGCAGCATGGAGGTGCAGCAGCTTGAAGGTGCAGCATGGAGGAGGTGCAGCAGCATGGTGGTGGTCTAGAATACCTGAAGGTCTGAATCATGATCGTCTGTAAAGTCTGGATCACCTTAAGGGCTGGATCACCTGAAGGTCTGAATCTGGATCACCTGAAGGTCTGGATCACCTGAAGGTCTGGATCTAGATCGTCTGAAGGTCTGAATTGCCTGAAGGTCTGAATCTGGATCATTTGAAGGTCTGGATCACCTGAAGGTCTGAATCCGGATCGTCTGAAAGTCTGGATCACCTGAAGGTTCTCTCTCAAACAGATCAGCTCTGGAGCTTCATGTTCTACATGAGGTCACCTCCTCCATGATGACTGGATCAGTGAGACAGAAGCTTCTCCTCGAGATCCTTCACCTCCAAACAGGAGCTCAGATGTTCCTCAGAACGTTTCCAAATCCAGTGAACTGAAGCTCCAGCATCTGCGGGTGTGTTTGGTGCTTCAATCTCGACCTCATGGTGAAGATCTGTAAGGAGCGCCCAAACGATTCACCAGAACTCCCAAACGATTCACCAGAACTCCCAAACGATTCAAACCTCTGATTCCATATCAGAGAACCTGAGAACCAACCTGAACCTGACTCACCTCACTGCCCTTTAGAACCTTCACTGGAAGGACTATTACAAAATAAAAGTCTCTCTAATAACAGAAAAAATGGAGTTCATATAATAAAAAATAAAAGTCTCTGAAACGAAAACATCATATATTATAAAATAAAAGTCTCTGAAACGTCATATAATAAAAATATAAAAGTCTCTGAAACATAATAATAAAAAATTATAATATATAATAAAAAAGACTTTTTTATAATAACATATAATAAAAAAGACTTTGTGACATCAGGTAATTTAAAAAAAAATGTCTCTGTGAGGTCAGGTAATTAAAATAAAAGTCCTCGTGAGGTCAAGAAATAAAAATAAATGTCTCTGTGAGATCAGATAATTAAAATAGAAGTCTCTGTAAGATCGGATAATTAAAAATAAAAGTCTCTGTGAGATCAAACAATTAATTAATTAGTCTCCATGATGTCATCAATTGCAGTAAATCAGGGCTGGATGAAGTTGAAATTCTGAGGGTCGACAGGAAGTTCCTGTGCTTTATGATTTTGAGACTTTTTGACATTTCTTTCTTATTAAAAAGAGAAATGGAAATCATATGAACTTTATTTGCACAAACTTTTCTCGTTTTCCGCAATAAATAAAGTTAGGAGTCAGAGCGATCGTTTTTCATTAGTGCTCCGGTTCCCGGCTTATCAGAACAGGAAGCGCAACATCACGCGTCCACCACCGAACCGATGGCGCCACTGATGTACCCACACAGGAAATCAATTTTATTTATTTTATTACTTTGGACGGCAGGTAGCCGAAATCATATGGACGTCCAGTTAATGGGGATCCCGCAAGTGAAGAAAAGACAAAAGGTCTTGCATACGGTGCCCCTTTAAAACACTCGCTCACTCCCTCACTCACCAGCGGAGGCACTCTCAGTGCCCTAGGCAAGATTCACCCCTGAAGCCTTTTCATTATGCCCCCCCCCCCAATACAGCCCTCGTCTGCACAGAAACCCAGCGGTGAAGCTCCGTTTAGGAGAAATACGTTTGCATTTTAATTCCGCGCTATCGACTCGCAATCGTAAATAAGTCCCTGATTGGTTATCAATATGCTTTAACGACGTGAATTTCCATTTAGCTTCGGGCTCGGGTTCTCCCAGCGGAATCCCGCCCCTCTGTGATCAGGATAGAGCAAGAAGAAATAAACAAATATTTATCAGGGGCCTTGCTGTTTAGCATGTTCTCCTCTCAGCTTTGGGGATTCCCGGTTCGGATCCCAATCTGGGTGGAGTTTCCATCTTCTCCCCGTGTCGGTGTGGGAGTCCTCCGGGTTCTCCGCTTTCCTACCGCGGTCCAGAAACGTGGATTCAGGGTGAATTGAATGCTCTGAATTGCCCATATAGAGTGAATGCCGATGACTAATTATTCATTCATCTTATTATCTTCTGCTTTATCCTCTATTAGGGTCGCTATTGGGGGGGGGGGTTTCCCCATGTCCATCCAGGGGAGAACGTTTCGGGCGCTGGTCAGATACACCCAGGACAGGGGGGCAATCTATCACTGGGAACACACTCACTCACAGACACCCTCTATATGGGGCAATTTGGAGAATTCAATTGACCTTGATCCATGTTTTTTGGATTGTGGGAGGAAACCGGAGAACCTAGAGGAAACCCACGCGGACACGGGGAGGACATGCAAACTCCACCCAGATTGGGATTCGAACCGGGAATCCCTAGCGCTGAGAGGCGAACATGCCAACCACTAAGCTACCGCGCCGCCTGACCACAAATTAATTAACATTAATTAAACTCAAAATGACATAAATGTCTACTTTTAAAGGTCATTAGTCATTCAGAGGTCAGGTGACCCTCGTCTGCGGTGACGGCCCGGATGAAAAAAAAGAGTATGTGGGCCGAAAATAACTGAAATCTTTAGATAATCTACACAAACACACTCTACAGTATATGGGGCAATTTAGAACATTCGGTTTACCTTGAATCCACGTTTTCGGACTGTGGGAGGAAACCGGAGAACCCGGAGGAAACCTACAGGGACACGGGGAGAACATGGAAACTCCACTCCAGATGGGGATTCAAACAGGGAATCCCCAACGCTGAGAGGAGAACATGCCAACCACCAATTAATTAAGATTAATTAAGCGCAAAATGAAATTAATGTTTACTTTTAATAGTCGTTAGTCATTCAGAGATCAGGTGACCCTCATCTGCAGTGACGGCCCGGATGAAAAAAAGAGTACGTGGGCCAAAATGACCTCAATCTCTGGATAATTTCCTAAGTTGTTTTTAAAAACTATTAAAATCTTTCATTGTATCGTATCGTTTAAGGTGAAAACACTGATTAGTTTTTAACGAGGATGGAAGATTTAGTATTTATTACGATTTATCTTAGAATTTCACCCAATTATTTAGGTTCCACACTACGCCCCCATTAGCATTTTTAAGTATTCGTCATTTGTGTCGGTGTAATTCGTTCAGAGCGACACAACGAGTGCGATCACTCTTCCTCGGCGCCGACGCCTTCGCCGGCGTTATTTAAGATTATAGCTCGCACGGGGAGAAGGCCCATGTATCAGCTCGCCGCTCGCTGTCAGAGTCCCGCGCTCAAATAAAATCCAATAAAATCAAATGAAACGCCGAGCGCTCCGTCTCCCGTCAGCGCGGGGGAATGGGCGCCCTCACCTGTCCTGGGGGGATCATCTGTTATGCATGGTGGGAGTGAGTTATTCTGTTGTCTTTCCCGGAGATTAAAACTCGCTTCCAAATGAAAAGCCTTGACCCGCCACTCCATTATATTCCAATATAATGCCGCTAACTTCTCCAACTTCCGTCCAGATAAGTCTGAGAGACGAGGCGGGCCGGCCGTCCGTCTGCGCTCAGCCTCTGACTGAATGATGTGGAGCGCGAGGAGGGGAACCCGGCTCTGTTACTCTGACGGAGTTATTGAGAACAGATGGGGTTAATGGGATTCATTTAATCCCTCGAATTAAAGGCCGTTAAAGGTGGAGGAGGGAAATCAGACCCTGAGTGTTACAGATGAATTGCAGCTGGAGTTAAAGCATTAATTATAGATGGAGGTTAAACATCAGGAGCGAACTCCAATTTACAGTTTAGAGACTTAAGGACATAATGGAACTTGGGTTGTGGGATGGATTGATGGATGAGTGAAGGTTTGGGTGGGTGGATGGGTGGAGGGTTGGATGGATGGATGGGTGGAGGGTTGGACGGATGGATGGAGTGTTGGATGGATAGAATGGTGAGTGGATGAATGGATGGAGGGTTGGATGGAGATTTGGATGGATGAATGTGTGTGTGGATAGAAGAATGGATGGATGGATGGATGGATGGATGGAGTGTTGGATGGATGGATAGTGGGTTGGATGGATGGGTGGATGGGTGAGTGGAGTGTTGGATGGATGGATGGGTGGGTGGGTGGAGTGTTGGATGACGATGGATAGAGGGTTGGATGGATGGATGGATGGGTGGATGGATGGCGTGTTGGATGGATGGGGGGTTGGATGGATAGATAGATGGTGGGGTGGATGGGTGAATGGATGAATGGAGTGTTGGATGGATGGATAGAGGGTTGGAGAGATGGGTGGATGGATGGATGGAGTGTTGGATGGATGGATAGAGGGTTGGAGAGATGGGTGGATGGATGGATGGAGTGTTGGATGGATGGATGGGTGGATGGATGGCGTGTTGGATGGATGGGGGTTGGATGGATAGATAGATGGTTGGGTGGATGGGTGAATGGATGAATGAATGGAGTGTTGGATGGATGGATAGAGGGTTGGAGAGATGGGTGGATGGATGGATGGAGTGTTGGATGGATGGATAGAGGGTTGGAGAGATGGGTGGATGGATGGATGGAGTGTTGGATGGATGGATGGATGGGTGGATGGATGGAGTGTTGGATGGATGGGGGGTTGAATGGATGGTTAGAGGGTTGGATGGATGGGTGGATGGGTGAGTGGATGAATGGATGGAGTTGACGGATGGATGGATGCATGGATGGATGGAAGAATAAATGGATGAGTGGGTTGTTGGATGAACAGATGGATGGGTGGATGAATGGATGGATTTATAAAATGAATAGGGATTGGTGGATGGATGTAAAGGTCTGGATTAGCCCCGTGATGTCACAACACTGACCCCAGACCAAGTCTTATCACCTGTTCTCCACCCGTTCTCCATTCTCCCGACCCAAACTTTCCCCTCAAACTTGTTTTGTTGTAAAAGGTGACTTCAGAGCTCAGAGCGGCGGTGGCGGCAGCGGCAGCGTGGCGGCAGGTCATTCCAATTACCGCGCCGTGTGGTGACTGCAGAACCACCAGAACACAACGCAGCGCCCGCCTGAAGATTAAAAAAAATAGGTTCTCCATTAGCATTCAGAGCGTCAGCCGTACAGCTCGGCTGTACCCGCGGCCCGTGGCGAGTCAGCCGCGCCGCCGCGCCGCTCGTTTGAAAGTCGCTCAAGTGGAAAAGCATTTAAAGGTCAAATATTAATAACTTTGAGGGACGACTAATTTTACATTTTTTGAGGAAGTCCGGTAACAAGCGAGAGCTTCTGTAAACACGACGTTCTCCTGCCTCACGGACCATTACCCCGCGCGCGGTCCCAGCTGCGTGACGGCTCCTCGCCTCGGACGAAAAAAAAACAAAGAAAACACGTGGGATTCCACCGCGTTCATTCCGGGAACCAGATTGGTTCCAGGGTTCCATGGGAGAACTGTATCGTAAGGTATCACTGATCCAGGAGGACCTACAATCATAAACCCTCAGTGGGTTCCAATGGTTCCTCCTCATGTTCTTGACCTGTGTCCTTGTGTCCAACATCGTTTGGTCTTGGACCATGTGACCAGAAGCTTGCAGGAACCCTGGGAGAGGTCCATGTTTTTGAAACTCCTGAAGGAACCATGTGGTAGAACCACGAGATATGACACCATGAGACCAGAAGCTTGGAGGACACACAGGGGAGGTCCATGTCTCTGAAACTCCTGAAGGAACCATGTGGTAGAACCACAAGATATGACGCCAACGCCGCCCCAGTGAGGTGCCTGCACCGAGCCCTGAGGGCAACCTCATCCAGCACCTCGGCTCCATTGGGATGAATTAGAACAAAGATTGTGAGCCACCTGCTTTATGATCATGGAGTCCCTACAATCATAAACCCTCAGTGGGTTCCAATGGTTCCTCCTCATGTTCTTGACCTGTGTCCTTGTGTCCAACCTCGTTTGGTCTTGGACCATGAGACCAGAAGCTTGGAGGACCCACAGGGGAGGTCCATGTCTCTGAAACACCTGAAGGAACCATGTGGTAGAACCATGAGATATGATGACAGACGCCGCCCCAGGAAACAACCTCATCAAGCCCCTCGACTCTATTGGGATGAATTAGAATGGCGATTGTGAGCCACCAACCAATCTGCTGCTTCACGATTGACTACTGAGATACGTGCCACTTCTGGACGACCCCCTGATGGTCCACACGTTCTAGTCCTCGTTTGGAGTACATGTGGTCCCGCCTCCTCCTGTCAGGGTCACATGGCCCCATGCCCTGCAACCGCGACTCCACCGCAGAACCGTCTCTAACATCCAATCAGACGCAAGCTAGCATTTGCATTCCCATCTTCGAAGGCCCTCCCTAATTAAAGCAACAGAAACGCGTTCCTCCGCCACCGTTCTCCTCCAGAAACCCCATTAGGACTGGAAGTGCCGGCGTGATGAATAAATCATGGGACGTCCCCACGTTCTAACGCCGCGCGAAGACTCTGGACGGTTAAAAGCTTTTACGCGGTTTGTAATAACATCTCTGTCGCCGCCAAGAAAATAGAACTGCTCCTTTTTTTTAATAGCAGAAAGGTCATGTAATATTTGCAGGTCCTCACCTGCACCTGCACCTCCACCCGCACCTCCACCCCAACCACCCCCCCGCCCAGGACAAGATTTATGAGCTGGGAAACATCAAAGCAAAAAGTCAGAAATCTCCTGCTCCGGAGATGAAGGTGTGGAATTCGCCAAATTAATTGATTAATTAATGATTTATTTCATTATTTTTTTCCTTATTTCTTAATCAATTAAGTAATTCATGTATTTATTTATCTATTTCTTTCTTTCTTAATTAAATCATTTAATTCATTCATTCATTTAATGTATTTATTGATTTAACTTTATTTATTTATTTAATATATTTATTTATTCAATTAATTAATTTATTTATTTTCTTAATTTTAGATTTATTCTATTTATTTATTACATTTATTTATTTATCTAATTGCTTTCTTTATTCTATTAATTAATTAATTAATTAATTAAATTTAATTAATTCATAAAAAATATTTCTTTATTTTCTTTATTTATTTAATTAATTTGTTTCTTCATTAAATGTATAAAATTTCTTTGTTTCTTAATTAATTAATTAATTAATTTATAAGGTTTATTTATATATATATATATATATATATATATATATATATATATATATATATATATATATATATATATATATATATATATATACAGTATATATATATATATTTATTTTTATTTATTTTATTTTTTTTCCACATTCAGTTCTAATCTGGTTCCGTCACGGTTACCTGGAGTGGGCTCGGTGTCCGAAGCGGAGCGGAGAGGATTAGCGCGGTTTATCAGAACCCACACAAAGATTCACCGGCCGCTTGGCTATCGGTTTCCGGCCGCGGGATTGACGGCCGAGTCGCAGAACAGAGGGTGGATTAACGGAACCAACAGAACACACTGTCCACTTCACACGGCCACAAGTATGACATCAACCACCTGGACGTGTACTACAGACAGCTGTATGCCTCTCATTGTGGGTTGGCATGTTCTCCTCTCAGTACTGGGGATATAGGTTCGAATCCTGATCTGGGTGGGGTTTACATGTTCTCCCTGTGTTGGCATGGGTTTCCTCCGGGTTCTCCCAACGCGCACGGCATTCTACTTCCATACGAGGCGCGCCGCTTCGGTTCCGCCGACATCTCTGACCTGCAGTTCGCACTTTGGCCTCGTTCTGCGACGGCACGGCTCACTGAATGTCACCGCGCCAGCCTTTACACAACCGCCATGATACTCACTGCAGAGAGGACGGGGTCGACCGCCTGAGAGAGCCGAGACAGATGGTCTAATGTGGTGTGCGAGAGAGAGAGAGAGTGAGAGAGAGAGAGAGAGAGAGAGAGTGAGAGAGAGAGAGAGAGAGAGAGAGAGAGAGAGAGAGAGTGAGGGAAAGTGAGAGCGAGAGCGAGGGACAGCGAGAGAGTGAGAAAGCAAGAGAGAGAGAGAGAGCGAGATAGAGTGAGAGTAAAAGTGAGAGAGGGAAAGCGAGAACAAGGGACAGCGAGAGAACGAGAAGCGAGGGAGAGAGAGTAAGAGAGTGAGAGAGCGAGGGAGAATGAGAAAGCATAAGAGAGAGACAGTGGGGGAGAGAGAGATAGAAGGAGAGAGCAATGGAGAGAGGAGGGGGAGAAAATGATGTAGCATAAAGAGGTCCAGACCTACAGAATACACACTGTGGAACAAAGACATGGTTCTAGAACTGTCCCAATATGCTCATGGGGGGTGGGACGTGGTGGGGTGGGAAATGGGTGGGGGGAGTGGGGGGGGTTCCCCATGCCCATCCAGGGGAGAACGTTCTGGGCGCTGGACGGATACATCCAGGACAGGACGCCAATCCATTGCTGGGCCACACATCTTCACTCACTATATAGGGGGATTTTTGAGCATTCAATTCACCTTCAATCCATATTTTTGGACTCCACCGACCTTTATCAGCACATTTGGGATGAATTGGAATGCCGATTCGTAGCTAAAATCACACTGCGCCTCCCATGACTCCCATAAAATCAGCGTGACTCCACGCCTTGACCGGCACACCTACAGGCCTGACCTTAACCCCGCCCACTTTTGGAATGATCTAGAACGTAGAACGTTTTGCCCAACATCGGTGTCCGACCTTACTGAAGCTGTTCGGGGTTGATGCACAAGTCGTCCCACGCCAAAATCTGTCACCCTGTATCAAGAGAGGGTGCACATGCGGTTCCTACACGTTCTATCCACAAGGTGGAACGTGGTGGACCAGCGAGGACATGTTCTCTTGTGGGAGGCACTCACGGACAAAAGGTGACCCATTGATTGTCTCCATTGTCTCCATTGTCTAAATGTGTTTAAATTAGTGGTGGATGTTCCGTTGGTTCTAATGGAGGAACTTGCCACAAGGTTCTTTGAATTGCTTCAATTTGGATCCCATGGTTCCTTGGAACGGGCGGCACATGGCTTAGTGGTTTAGCATGTTCTCCTCTCAGCACTGCTGATTCACGGTTCTAATCCCAATCTGGGTGGAGTTTGCATGTTCTCCCGTGTCCGCGTGGGTTTCTTCCGGGTTCTCCGGTTTCCTCCCACAGTCCAAATACATGGATCAAGGTCAATTGAGTTCTCCAAATTGCCCCATGGAGAGAGTGTGTGTGTGTGTGTGTGAGTGAGTGTGTGCCCAGTGATTTCCCACTGTCCTGGGTGTATCTGCCAAGTGCCCGAAATGTTCTCCCCTGGATGGGCATGGAGAACCCCCCCCCCCTGCGACCCTAATACAGCATAAAGCGATAGATGATGGATGGATGGGTGGATGGTTACTTGGAACACCTACCAGCCTGCGGTCTACGGGTGACCCTGAGGGCATGACTGGCACCGTTCAGAGTAACACAACCCTCTGAAGTTCTCCTTCAGTAAGTTGTTCCATCATAAGTTCTCAGAAGAAGTGGATAATTATAGGCGCGGAACCCGGCGCTGACAGGTGAGTAATAAACTGGAGGCGATCAATCGACCCGCCGCGCAAACCGTCTAGCTATCTGCGAGCCGATAAAAGCCCCCCCCCACGCCTCCACCCGCGTCGCATTCCGTTAAGTAGACCCGTGTCGCCGACGTTCCGCTCTTGCTGTAATAACGTGCTAAAGAGAAAACGAGCAGCGGTTTCCGGGGACGCAGCGTTTTCCTACATCGCTGCTTGACGGAGGACCTGATTGAAAACAAATATAATAACGTAGGAGCCTGACGCCATCCGAGCGCCGCGTTCCGTCCCCCCCGCGCAAGGAACCGCGACGTGAACACAATCGGAACTTTATATGAGTTCCTCGGTCGGAGCGCAATCTCATTCCGCTGTTCCGCCAGCGAAACCAAGACTACAAATAAAGTTTGGGGAAAGTTAGCGGGAATTACGGCTTCCTTCCGGCGTTGTGGTGAGGAAAAGCCATTCGTTTGCGTTCCCCAACGTTTAAAGGCAAGACGAGGCTGGTTGTCCGATGCTACGGTTCCGTCTTCACACGGGGTTCTGGAAGACCATTGGAAAGGCCTTCGGACAAACGAGGTTCTAAAGGTCAGACGATGCTTCGGTTTTCCGATTCCTTGGTTCCGTCTTCACGCAAGCTTCTGACGGCATCTCTCCAGCCTCCAGTCAACCAAGATTCTACTGTTCTCCAAAAAGCGGCAGGTCTCCGCTACCCTGGCGGCCACGCCTTCCCATTTTTTCCCCAAGTTCCTTCCACGCCTTGCCATTTTTTCCCAAGTTCCTTCCACGCCTTCCCATTTCCCCCCCAAGATCCTTCCATGCCTTCCCATTTTTTCCCCAAGATCCTTCCACGCCATTCCTATTTTTTCCAAAGATCCTTCCACGCCTTCCCATTTTTTGCCGCAACGAGCCACCGCCTCTTTTGCTTCGTCCACACCGGCTGGAATCCTCCGCTTGCTCCTCTAAGAAGTGGCGAAGACCTGCCGCTTTTTGGAGAATGGTAGGATCTTGGTTGAGGCTTGCGTGAAGACGGAACCAACACATCGGACAACCGGATTATCGTCTGACCTTCTAAAGGTTCTAAATGTCAGACGAAGGCCGATTGTCCAATGGACTTCCAGAAGCTTGTCTGAAGACGGAACCAAAGCATTGGACAACCGGCCTCGTCTGACCTTCAAACACAGGCCAGGTCGCCAAGGCCAGGTCCTCTCAACCAACATCAGTGTCCAACATCACCAAAGCCCTTCTGGATCCTGGAGCCCTGTGATG
The DNA here is from genome assembly GCA_019802505.1 of Corydoras sp. C115. NCBI lineage: Eukaryota > Metazoa > Chordata > Actinopteri > Siluriformes > Callichthyidae > Corydoras > Corydoras sp. C115. The sequence goes on along the minus strand of JAFMOC010000219.1, from coordinate 470,167 downwards.
GCGTGGCAACCAAACTAGGGTGGGGTTCCCTGGGGGACCGGCAGCACCCCCATGAGTCGCTAAACGGGACTGTATAAATGGGCTTTTTGAGTTGGTTTCCCGAGGATCCCTTTGAATTAAGAAACAGATTTTTATTAAATCTTAAAATAACGACAACGTACCGGAGCGTCCCCCTCCGTCTGGAGCAGCTGCTGTGTATATTTTGAGCTGGATAACGAGAACAGAAGCGGCTAGTCTTCCCTTCAGTCGACAGGTTGAAGCGAAAACAAGATCTCTTTGATGTAGTCGAGCTCGTTTGAGGCTGTCTGGCCGAGCCGGCGATTGTTTAAAGCTGGAGATTAGAAGTCCTTCAGACGGCGTTCCTTTGAGAGACAGATGGGCTACAGGGCCGTGTAATCATTCGCAGAGCGGGCCGCTATCGGAACGCCGTCGCCGTGATTGATCGGCCGAGGAGACGGGCGCTAATCGCGAGGCGTGCGGACGGCGAGTACGAGCGGCGGGGAATTACCGCGCGCATGACGCCGCGATATCTGACGTGATGGATAATTGGCGGGGGCGCTCGTTCCAACAAGAATTGCTCGACAAGTCCGATTAGTGCGATCACACCAGGCCACGCCCACAAACACTCATTTCCCGCTCGGGGGTTATAGATTCCGTACGTTCTCCCTGAGACGAGAACCGAGAAGGCTGTCTTTCGTCCTCCACCTCGACTTACCGGATCACAGCGCCAACCCCACTCCCCGCTCCTGAACCGGCAGTGACCGCGCTTTGATCAGGACCAGAGAACGTTTTGGAATGCGTTCTGTGAAGCAGGAGGTCAGCGCCCAGGCATCGCCGTCATGCCGAGAATCTGACAGCACGTCCCCCGGAGAACGGGCCTTTGATCTCTTGGAACCTCGCAGCTCCTTTTGGAAGACGGTCACTTACTCCTGGCCTCTTCGTCCAGGCTGGCAGACGGGTTCTAGAGCGCAGGCCAACGTTCACGAAGAACAGGTGAGGTGTAGTGTGTGTGTGTGTGTGTGGGGGGGGGGGGAGCCACACCATCATCATCACCAACAATTGACAATCAACGTACGTGTATTTTAAAAATTGAAAAATTTACTTTAGGCTAGGGTGGCACAGTGGATTAGTGGTTTAGCATGTTCTCCTCTCAGTGCCGGGGATTCCCGGTTCGCAACACAATCTAGGTGGAGTTTGCATGTTCTCCCGGTGTCCACGTCCGGTTTCTCCGATTTCCCCCCACAGTCCAGAAACATGAATCAAGGTTAATTGAATTCTCCAAATTGCCCCATATAGAGTGACACACCTAGAGTGTGTGTTTGTGTGAGTAAGTGTGTGTCCAGTGATAGATTGCCCCCCTGTCCTGGGTGTTTCTGCCCAGCGTCCGAAATGTTCTCCCCTGGATGGGCATGGGGAACCATAAAGACATGAGGACAGAGTCCTGACCCTAACCCCATAGAACGTTTTGGGATGAATTAGAAGGCAGACTGCGAGCCAGGCCTTCACGTCCGACATCGGTGTGCGACCTCACAAACACAGAAGAGCTGAAGATGTCCTAGCAACCAAGGGTGGACCCACGGCATCTAGAAGCCCTATGGATTAGGAATGGAACCAATACTTTTGGAGATATAGTGTATGGAGAACCGTCTGATTTTATTAGAACTTTACAAAAACAACTAAATCTCAACCAAGAACCGTTACTGAGCATCTGTAGAACCGGCGTCAAAGGCCTCCTGCAGCAACACAGCACAGGCATCCAATTTCCAGCGGCCGCAGATCACAATCATTTCCACAAACGTGCACACGGACATCGCGTCCACCGGGAGGCAGCATCCACGTTCCGCAAACTGATGGAGGAACCGCAAATGAGCACGCTCCAGTGAGCTTATCATTCTCCATTTATTAATATTTCCTCCTTCCAGAACATGTGGCACTCCCCATCACCCTTTCACCCCCCCCCCCCCACTCACCCCCGATCGAGAACGTATTGGATGTTTGGGTCTGATCTGGATGACGACTGGACCGAGAGTTCATTTGAATTCTGCAAACTGTCGTCTCTTCGGCGTTATTCATTACATAACGAACTCGCCGTCGTGCAAGAATTTCTGTGTCGTGACGGACGCGCTACAAAACAGAGGCCTTCACCATTCAAATGTTCCCATCTGGAGGGTTCTGATTGGTCCGTTTGAGCTGCAGGGGCGAGAAGGACAGGAGAACAGTCTCATGGTTCATCAGGGTTCAGATTTAAAGGTTTAAATTGGACAAGACTCAGTGGAGTTTATCAAAAAGAGTCGCTCGAGGACAGGGATAGGACTCAATGGAGTTTATGAAAAAGTGTTGTTGGGGTACAGGGATAGGACTCAATGGAGTTTACCAAATAGACTTGTTGGAGTACAGGGATAGGACTCAATGGAGTTTACCAAATAGAGTAGTTGGAGTACAGGGATAGGACTCAATGGAGGGAGTACAGGGATAGACTAAATGGAGTTTACCAAAAAGAGTCGTTGGAGTACAGGGATAGGACTCAGTGGAGTTTATCAAAAAGACTCATTGGAGTACAGGGATAGGACTCAATAGAGTTTATGAAAAAGTGTTGTTGGAGTACAGGGATAGGACTCAATGGAGTTTACCAAATAGAGTCGTTGGAGTACAGGGATAGGACTCAATGGAGTTTACCAAATAGAGTCGTTGGAGTACAGGGATAGGACTCAATGGAGTTTACCAAATAGAGTCGTTGGAGTACAGGGATAGGACTCAATGGAGGGAGTACAGGGATAGGACTCAATGGAGTTTACCAAATAGAGTCGTTGGAGTGGACCCGAAAACGAGAGCAGAGGGATCAAAGGAATGAGATCCTGCGAGCCGAGCTAATTTCCTGACGAGTAATTAGTGCCGAAGACTATTAACGGCTTCCTGCTTTATCTCCTCGCGTCCGTCCCGCGTCCGTCCCGCGTCCGTCCCGCGTCCGTCCCGCGTCGCCTGCGAGTCCATCGTCGAAGATTCCAGAATAATTATCTTAATTCAATCGTTAAATCTGATCGCCGAGATTCAAGAAGCAGACTCCCCACCACTCCCTGCACCGGACCGGACCCGTAACGAGCCCTGGATGCGGGAGGGGTCAACCAGATCAGAACCCAGAACAAAGAACCGCAATCGGAAGAGAAAGCCGCGGCCGTAACGTCAACAGATACGACAACGCAGTCAGAACGGGAGAACAAATGAACACGCAGAACACGCCGATTCATCACGACGTAAACACGCGGCCCGAGGACCGGACCGGAAACGCAAAAATAATAAGCGCATGGGGAAACGGACAAAGGACGCGAGCTGGCGGGGTGGAACCCGACCCAGATCAAAGGTTCTAAATGAGCAGGCCTCCGCGTTCCGCTGCCAATAAAGAAAACCGAGTTCCGAGCCAATTTCAGAACATCTCCTTTAATGCGAGCAGTCACACAGCACCTGCTGGAGCTGTCGTCACACCACAGGAAAGACGGGCGTGGCTCTCTGGCTTAAATGTGGAAGGCCTGATAGTACTGAGGAAAGACAAAAACATTATTTAAAAAAAGTGCAAAAAAAATTAATAAATAAAAAAAAACACAAACAACACAAACACAAAAAAAAAAAAAAAAAAAAACTCACTAAAAATTGAGAAATAAAACATGGAAAACTCACAAAACATACAAAAAACTCCCCCAAAAAAAGTTAATTTTTAAAAAAAAAAGCGCATAAAACAACCACAAACACAAGAAACGCATGAAAAAACATGAAAAACGCAGGAAAATGCAAATAATGCACAAAAACACATGAAAAACGTGTGGAAAAACATGAAAAAACTCAACAACAAAAAAAGTCAACAAACAACCACAGCAAAAAAAACAACCACAGCATAACACATAAAAAAGTGAAAGAAAAATGCATGAAATAAACGAAAAATGAATAAACCTCAAAAAAAAAAACACAAAATAAGCCAAAATTGAGAAAAAAAAACATTAAAAACTGTCAAAAATACACAAAACAATACAAAAAAACACATGGAAATGCAGAAAAATTACAAAAAACACACAAAAATCATGAAAAGCAAACACAAATGTATGAAACACACAAAAAAATGTCCAAAACTCACAAAAAATGGAGAGAAAATTTTTTTAAAAATCAGGAATAAATGCATGAAAAACACCAAAAACACTCAAAAAAAACCATGCAAAGCACAAATGTATGAAATACACAAAAAAAATGCACAAAACTCACAAAAAATTGAGAACAAAACACAAAATTGCATGACAAATGAGTAAAATGCATGAAATACCTATTAAAACACACACAAAACACAAGGAAAACACAAGAAAAACCCGAAAAGAGCAGTTTCAGACCGTTTCCATTGCACCCGTCGTCACACGGCAGGAGGGTGGGCGTGGCTCTCAGCTGAGTCCTCCTCTTGGGTGGAGGTTGGGTACAAAAATAGCCGGACGCGTCTCGTGATGGTTGAACATGTGTGTTTTGCGACTCGGCCGCTGTGCTCATGGCTGCCGTACGATGTGGGGGCGGTTTGGTGGGCGTGGCTTTTGTTCGGGCGGTCGACTCCGTGGCCCTTCACCGCTGCAGATGACTTCGCATGCTGTGCAAGCTGTCAGCGGCGTGGTGGTGGTGGGAGGATGTTTATTTTGGCCTGCCACATATCGAGATCAGAGCGTGCGGCGGCGGCGGCGTACGAGTTCGCCTGTCGCAACAAATGACTGACTATAAAAAGAAAGAAAGAATGGAATGGCGTGTATCATAGAAGTGCACAAAACGAGCAATCAGAACCTAAACACAGCAACAAACACACGGAGACTGGAACAGAGACTGGAGAACGCCATGACGGAACGTCATGTGAGTCTTATTTTGAAGGAACATCCACATGGTTCCATTTGGATGGTTCTGGTTGGGGGGTAGGGGGGGTGGTACTACAGTGCTTAGGGTATCAGGCTGTATCAGTAAATTTTGGGGGCCCCTGGGCAGGACCCCTAATTGCTTCAGAGGTACAGTATCAACCCCCAATGCGAGCAACACTGGATTTTGGGAACCTGGACCTCATTTACCTGAAACTAAAACAAGAGGTCCATCCTCGTACCCTCAGGAACACGCTGCCTGTCTCTGGGGTGTCGGGTGTGATGCTGTAGGTTCACCTGTGTAAATGAAAATCTGCTGAGTCATCAGGTTTAAGGTTTTAAATGTGGTCAGCTGGTATTACAGGTTTCGAGAAAACGTGTGTGAGACTTAAAGGTGAAAGACCTGATACACCTGGTAGCAATGAGGACAAACAAACAGGGTGAGTCAAGTTATTATTAAACAAAGAAAAATGAGAGAAATGCACAAACAGCATGAAAAACAAGAAAGACGCACAAAAAATAGTAAAAACACATGAAAAACGCACAAAAAGGGCAAAAAAAAAAAAATAATATGAAAAATACTAGAAAAACAAAAGAAGAATAAATAAAATGCACAAAATATGGATGGAAAACACAAAAAATTAGAAAAATGCTTCAAAAACTAAAGAAAAAGCACATATAAAAACAAGAATAACAAAAATCTGACAAAAAAACAATAAAAATCCAAAAAAAAACCCCCCACAAAAACATGAAAACACAAAAAAGCAGACAAAAAACACGCTACAAATGAAAAAATAACACATTAAAAATACAAAAAAATAAAAAACACAAAAAAGCACACAAAAACATGAAAAACACAAAAAAGTAGCCAAAAAACATAAAAAAAAACACTTAAAATACAAAAAACACAAAAACAGCTGATAAAAAAAAACACTAAAAATACAAAAAAAAAAAAAAAAATAATGAACACAAAAACATGAAAATATAAAAAAACAGACAAAAAAAGACACTACAAATAAAAAATAACACACTAAAACACCCCAAAAAACCCTAAAAACATATAAAAAGCACTAAAAAAACTGACAAAAACACAAAAAAACATAACAAATGAGAAAATGCTTGAAAAACCTTTTGAAAACGCACAAAAAACATGTGAAAAATGTGTGAAAACCTCATGGAAACCACAAATGACCGCTTCAGTGCGATCAATGATGTCAGTGTGATGTCATCCGTCGGGGGCGGGGCTCAGAACCCGACACCTTCTAATGGTTTGTTATTAATGGAGTAAACGATCCACTCTAACCCACTGAGTATGAGATCCCCTCACCCCTCGCCCCCTCCCCCCCTCCCCACCCTGAGGTATGTCTATTTACCCCCCCCACACCCCCACCCCCGGGGTAGTGCAGGATGAGTGTGTTGAGGTCTGGAGGTGTGGATGTGACGCAGATCTTTTAAACATTAAACATTAAATGTGGTATAACGATCCCTTTTGTTTAAAGATTCTACCCCCCCCCCCCCCCCCCCCGTGTTATTGACCCGGACACTTGAACCCTTGTGCGTTTCAGACCTGATATCGATCGAGCCGTCCAAAGCCGTGAGCTTTAAACCCGCCGCTGTCCATCGCGGATGGACATAATCCCGTCTGAGAGGCGCGGTCACATGACCACGACGGGAAACAAACCCACCAATAACGGAATGTGTGTAATGGGGCGTGAAGGTGGCCCGCTTTTTTTCCCCGTTGAGTGCAGGGATAGGCCCCGGCACCCCTTACAAGTCAAATCAGGATCATTTAACTCGAAAAAAGATCTAATTAAGCTGCTTTAGGAAGGAAATCGATGCTAATTAGTTTTGCGTAAACACAGCCCTCAGCAGCTCCTCCAGCACCCCCCCCCCCCCCCCCACCCCCATCCCCCAAAACAGGCTAAAATGCTAACAGTCCCCCCCCCCCCCCCCCGTGGGTTTAATCGTGCTGGTAAACCAGCAGCAGCCGTTGAAACTCATTCATAGTTGCTAATGAGGAAAAGCATCCCAGTTGCCATGGCAACCGAGCGGTCGTCAGGATCTTCCGTGATGGTAAACAGTAATTACAGGACGTCCGTGTAACACCCCGTCCCCGTGTCTCTTTAGTCGGCATAATGAAGCGAGTGGCTGCGGTTCCTCCATCCCGAGGTTCCGTTGGACTGGAGTCGCCTAATAAAGGACGGGGTCCCGGGGAGCTCCCGTGGGGGCGGAGGGGCCGAGGGGCGGCTGCGGGTGGCTGAAACTGTATTGTCCAGTTCATTAAAACCCTAATTACACAAGGGCCGGGGGCTGCGCTGACTCAGCGGTTGAGGTTCTGGACCGTGTTCAATAACACGGCCCGGTTGCTTAGTGGTTCCGGAGTCAGATTATACGGGTGATTGCTGGAGGTGGGGGGGCGGAGCAGTATCATGTCCGACCCTGTGTTTTGACCCCAATATAAGTCGGGATACCCATACGCACCACTGGATAAAAATGACCTCATCGTAATGCAATCTAATGGAGCTTCCATTAGGGGGCGCCACTATGACCCCACATATTGGCCCTAGCCTGCACCTCCTGACCCAACCCTCTATTTTGCCCTGGCTTGAGACCGACAGTGTGACCAATCCCACTGAAAATCTGCACTGGCATAAGGAGAACATACCAAAATTCAAACATCCAACCCGGGATCTATATAAAACCCGGGGGCCGAGCGAGGCGACTCTCTCTGTGGCAACCGATAATGGGAACAGCCAAATAAAGCCTTGTGAGGACTGACGGCCACGGATGGCTCCGCCCACCGAACCTCGGTCCTCGGCCGTCGGTCCTCGCAAGGTCCTGACAAGGTCCTCACAAAAACGGGCAAAAAAATTGGTGTGTTTTCAAAAGACAAAAAGAGCAGGGAATGTCGACGCTGTAGGGCTGTAGTTTAAAGGAGAACATACCAACCGAGGATGAGTCACATGGTCTCAGACAGGGGGCGACATAGGTCGGACTTTCAGACCATCATACATCTTTGACGCCGCACTGATCGACGTGAAGTTTGTCTTGTGCAGTTCCAGATGATCGCCACCGATGCCAGCAGTCATGACAAAGTTCTCCTGCTTAGAACCCCCCCCCCCGTCCCCGTCCCCGTGCGTCCAGGCTCCAGAAAATCATCATCCCTCCACCCGCAGTGCAGACCCCCGCCTGTCCCCGCCTGTCCGCTCGCCGGGCGCTGATTTATGGATCTGTGGGGATTTTCGGGGATGAGGACCGGCAGCTGTCTGCAATGAAATGCTTCGCACGGCTCCACAATGTTTACCTTCCCTAAACCCCCCCATCCCCCCCCCCCCCCCGCAAGTTCCCTCGCCCGGTTCTCTCATATCCGAGGGGTTTGGGATTCACCGCTACATGTGAGTGTTGTGCACGCGAGCGGAAAGCGCATTTGGAGGCGCGGGGGGGGGGGGGGGGGGGGGTGGCGGGGGCTTTCAGAACTTACATTTCATTTTAAATTGCAGACATGCCACCACTTACAGGCTTCTCCCCCCATCTGCATCTGCCCCTTATAGGCTTCTCCCTCCATTTGCATCTGCCCCTTACAGGCTTCTCCCCCCATCTGCATCTGCCCCTTATAGGCTTCTCCCTCCATTTGCATCTGCCCCTTACAGGCTTCTCCCCCCATCTGCATCTGCCCCTTATAGGCTTCTCCCCCCATCTGCATCTGCCCCTTATAGGCTTCTCCCCCCATCTGCATCTGCACCTTATAGGCTTCTCCCCCCATCTGCATCTGCCCCTTAAAGGCTTCTCCCAACATCTGCATCTTGCCCTTATAGGCTTCTCCCCCCATCTGCTTCTGCCCCTTATAGGCTTCTCCCCCCATCTGCATCTACCCCTTATAGGCTTCTCCCCTTATCTGCATCTGCCCCTTATAGGCTCCTCCCAACATCTGCATCTGCCCCTTTAAGGCTTCTCCCCCCATCTGCATCTGCCCCTTATAGGCTTCTCTCCCCATCTGCATCTGCTCCCTATAGGCTTCTCCCCCCCATCTGCAACTGCCCCTTAAAGGCTTCTCTACCCATCTGCATCTGCCCCTTATAGGCTTCTCCCCCCATCTGCATCTGCCCCTTATAGGCTTCTCCCCCCATCTGCATCTGCCCCTTATAGGCTTCTCCCCCCATCTGCATCTGCTCCCTATAGGCTTCTCCCCCCGTCTGCAACTGCCCCTTAAAGGCTTCTCTACACATCTGCATCTGCCCCTTATAGGCTTCTCCCCCCATCTGCATCTGCCCCTTATAGGCTTCTCTACACATCTGCATCTGCCTCTTATAGGCTTCTCCCCCCCATCTGCATCTGCCCCTTATAGGCTTCTCCCCCCATCTGCATCTGCCCCTTATAGGCTTCTCCCCCCATCTGCATCTGGCCCTTATAGGCTTCTCCCCCCATCTGCATCTGCCCCTTATAGGCTCCTCCCCCATCTGCATCTTCCCCTTATAGGCTCCTCCCAACATCTGCATCTGGCCCTTAAAGGCGTCTCCCCCCATCTGCATCTGCCCCTTATAGGCTTCTCCCCCCATCTGCATCTTCCCCTATAGGCTTCTCCCCCCAACATCTGCATCTGCCCCTTAAAGGCTTCTCCCCACATCTGCATCTGCCCCTTATAGGCTTCTCCCCCCATCTGCATCTGCCCCTTATAGGCTTCTCCCCCCATCTGCATCTGCCCCTTAAAGGCTTCTCCCCAAGGCTTCTCCCCTTATCTGCATCTGCCCCTTAAAGGCTTCTCCCCCCATCTGCATCTGGCCCTTATAGGCTTCTCTACACATCTGCATCTGCCCCTAATAGGCTTCTCCCCCCACCTGCATCTGCCCCTTAAAGGCTTCTCCCCCCATCTGCATCTGGCCCTTATAGGCTTCTCCCCCCCATCTGCATCTGCCCCTTATAGGCTTCTCCCCCCATCTGCATCTGCCCCTTATAGGCTTCTCCCCCCATCTGCATCTGCCCCTTAAAGGCTTCTCCCCCCATCTGCATCTGGCCCTTATAGGCTCTCCCCCCATCTGCATCTGCCCCTTATAGGCTTCTCTACACATCTGCATCTGGCCCTTAAAGGCTTCTCCCCCCATCCGCATCTGCCCCTTATAGGCTCTCCCCCCATCTGCATCTGCCCCTTATAGGCTTCTCTCCCCATCTGCATCTGCCCCTTATAGGCTTCTCTACACATCTGCATCTGCCCCTTATAGGCTTCTCCCCCCATCTGCATCTGCCCCTTATAGGCTTCTCCCCCCATCTGCATCTGCCCCTTTTAGGCTTCTCCCCCCATCTGCATCTGCCCCTTAAAGGCTTCTCTACACATCTGCATCTGCCCCTTATAGGCTTCTCCCCCCCATCTGCATCTGCTCCCCCCCATATAGGCTTCTCCCCCCATCTGCATCTGCCCCTTATAGGCTCCTCCCAACATCTGCATCTGCCCCTTATAGGCTTCTCCCCCCATCTGCATCTGCCCCTTATAGGCTTCTCCCCCCATCTGCATCTGCCCCTTTTAGGCTTCTCCCCCCCATCTGCAACTGCCCCTTAAAGGCTTCTCTACACATCTGCATCTGCCCCTTATAGGCTTCTCCCCCCATCTGCATCTGCTCCCTATAGGCTTCTCCCCCCATCTGCATCTGCCCCTTATAGGCTCCTCCCAACATCTGCATCTGACCCTTATAGGCTTCTCCCCCCCATCTGCATCTGCCCCTTATAGGCATCTGCTCCTTAAAGGCTTCTCTACACATCTGCATCTGCCCCTTATAGGCTTCTCCCCCCCATCTGCATCTGCCCCTTATAGGCTTCTCCCCCATCTGCATCTGCCCCTTAAAGGCTTCTCTGCCCCCCATCTGCATCTGCATCTGCCCCTTATAGGCTCCTCCCAACATCTGCATCTGCCCCTTAAAGGCTTCTCCCCCCATCTGCATCTGCCCCTTATAGGCTTCTCCCCCATCTGCATCTGCCCCTTAAAGGCTTCTCCCCCCATCTGCATCTGCCCCTTATAGGCTCCTCCCAACATCTGCATCTGCCCCTTAAAGGCTTCTCCCCCCATCTGCATCTGCCCCTTATAGACTCCTCCCACCTCCTTATGGGATTTATTCAGATTAATGCCCCGCCCTCTCGTACCGCATTGCTTTATTATCGTGACGCCGATAAGGAGGTGTGGCTAACCCCCCCCCTTTACTCTGCTCTCTGATGATCAGCACCACGGACAGAGCCGGTGTCATTCGGGTGGTTGATCATTCTCAGTACTGCAGTGACGCTGAGGTGGTGGTGGTGCTGCTGTGCCAGCGTGTGGCGCCGAACGTTCCGCACGCCGGGATGGCTCCGCAGACCGCCGTGCACGTCACGCTCTAAATAAAAAGGTGCGAGAAGGAATAAATCCAGCGCCCTGTTGGACCGAGCCCGCCGCCGCGGAGGCGCTAATCTCATTAGTTTAATTCCAGCGCGAGCTGATGAGCTAAACGAAGACGCCGCGCCAGCCGCCGGCAAACGAGGCGCCCGCGCCGGCGTGACGCTGAACGACAACGGGCCCGGGGCGGGAATTCCGGGAGCCGAGCGGCGCTGCTCTATTTACGGACTAATAGGAGCCCGGCGGCGACAGAACCCACCGTCGCAGAGGCCACGCCCACACGGAGGCCACGCCCACATCGCTCTCCGTCGCTTCAGATGCCGTTTCTGTCTCTGTTTCGCTGACTTGACATTTTGCGCCATGAAATTTAAGCCGTAGTCGTCGTTCAGAAATGGATACTTGGCGGTGGTGGAGAATGCCGCCACCTGCTGGCAGCTTGTGGGAGGACGGCGTATTAAAGGTTAAAATAAGACATATTCTATCCATCCATCCATTATCTTCCGCTTTATCCTCTATTAGGGTCGCGGGGGGGGGGGTTCCCCATGCCCATGCAGGGCAGAACGTTTCGGGCGCTGGGCAGATACACCCAGGACAGGGGGGCAACCTATCTCTGGGCACACACTCACTCACACACACACACTCAATTTTGGAGAACTCGATTGACCTTGATCTATGTTTTTGGACTGTGGGAGGAAACCGGAGAACCCGGAGGAAACCCACGCGGACACGGGGAGGACATGGAAACTCCACCCACATTGGGATGGGGATTCGAACCGGGAATCCCTAGCGCTGAGAGGAGAACATGCTAAGTACTAAGCCACCGTGACCCCCAAGACATATTCTATATGATTTAAATATATATCCAGTTTTTCATGCACTACAGACTTCTGCCTGCAGAGGGCGGAGCTAAACATCCATCGTGCATGACACGTCAACAGGTATTCCCTTGTTGTAGCCTATCCGAGCAAAGGTTCCACTTCAGACCCGTAGAATGAAGCGCCGGCCCCGTTTCCTCTCCTGCTTGTCCGGACGGTTGGGTTCTCGACATCGTCCTGTTCTTTATGTCCACAGACATTAGGGTTCTCCTGACGGCCTTGGAGACGGCCTGGAGAACCCCACACGGTCGCCACCTTGGAAGGTTAAGCACTGATGAGATGAATTACGGCGACTGGAGAACCGGGCAGAGGAGAACCGGGCGGAGGAGAACCGGACAGAGGAGAACCGGGCGGAGGAGAACCGGAGGAGAACCGGGCGGAGGAGGACCGGGTGCAGTAGGACCGGGCGGAGGAGAACGGGACGGAGGAGAAACGGGCGGAGGAGAACCCCACACGGTTGCAACCTTGGAAGGTTAAGCACTGATGAGACGAATTACTACGACGGGAGAACCGGACAGAGGAGAACCGGGCGGAGGAGAACCGGACGGAGGAGAACCGGGCGGAGGAGAACCGGGCGGAGGAGAACCGGACGGAGGAGAACCAGGCGGAGAAGAACCGGAGGAGAACCAGGCGGAGGAGGACCGGGTGCAGGAGGACCGGGCGGAGGAGAACCAGATGGAGGAGAACCGGGCGGAGGAGAACCGGATGGAGGAGAACCGGGTGGAGGAGAACCGGGCGGAGGAGAACAGCTTGGAGAACCCCACACGGTTGCCACCTTGGAAGTTTAAGCACTGATGAGATGAATTACTGCAACGGGAGAAGCAGGCGGAGGAGAACCGGGCAGAGGAGAACCGGGCGGAGGAGAACCGGATGGAGGAGAACCGGGCGGAGGAGAACCGGGCGGAGGAGAACCGGACGGAGGAGAACCGGCTGGAGGAGGACCAGACGGCTGCACACAGAACCTTCTCAGAACCCGAACATGTGATGTTCCGGCTTATGAGGCTGCACACGTCGTCAAGCGGAACGGCATCCGATGCTGTTAGCTCCGCCCCCCACCCCCCATCACACTGCCCCACCCGGGGGGGGGGGTTGATGCCAATGTGCACATGCTGCCTCCGTGCCTGCCTGCCTGCCATGCCAGGTGGCGCAGCATCAGACACGAGTAATCAATCTCCCTGATCGACACGTCGGCATATTACTAACCTCTACTACCCCCCCCCCACCCCCCGGTTCTCCGGACCGTCACCGAACCCTGTGATGAAAGCAGCCTTTAACCCGCGACGTCTGCTGCCAGCGGTTAACTGGAACGCCGACTCTGTAATGAGCCGCACCAGATGGACCGACATCTGGCGGAACCGGTTCTCCGTGTGGTCCAGGGGCACCGGGCAGACGGGGTTGTTCCACAGCCGCCGGTGCTTTCGGCTCCCGGACAGAACCGCCCGATGGGAAAGGCCTCTCGCAGGACATGCGGGGACGGATCTGCGAGCAGAGCGACCAAATCGGGCGACCGTAGAGTCTGCCGGAGCCTATCCCGGTACTAATACTGAGAAACGCAACGAACGCGATGTCGATACGCATCATGTGATCACGGTTATGTAAATCCGGGTTGACGGGTCGCGCCGCTATTACCATGGAAACACTGTGGTCAGCGACATCGCCGGTCCTCTAGTGGGTGTTCTAAGCGGGTCATTCAGTGGAACCTCTGTTTTCTTTGAATCGTCGGATTCATTGATTTCATTGAAATTAATTTTAAATTTGGCGGCACGGTGGCTTAGTGGTTTGGCATGTTCTCCTCTCAGCACTGGGGATTATCGGTTCGAATCCCAGTCTGGGTGGAGTTTCCATGTCCTCCCCGTGTCCGTGTGGATTTCCTCGGGGTTCTCCGGTTTCCTCCCACAGTCCAAAAAACATGGATCAAGGTGAATTGAGTTCTTTAAATTGCCCCATATATATTGTGTTTGTGTGAGTGAGTGTGTGCCCAGTGATAGATTGGCGCCCTGTCCTGGGTGTGTCTGCCCAGCTCACGAAACGTTCTCCCCTGGATGGGCATGGGGAACTCCCCCACCCACCCCACCACCCACGACCCTTGCCTCATCCTCATTGGACAGGGACATTATGTTGACAATGTTCTCATCCAGGACCTCCCACTCCTCCCAAAACTGTTTAATGGCTGTTGACCCCCCCCCCTCCTCTATTATGTTTGGCAGCACTGTCGCACACACCCCCCCCCCCCACGTCCACCTGTCCTCACATTTAGAACCCTGTGATCGATAAATAAACCCAAATCCGCCGATGTTTGCGGTTTTCGAGGCCGCGTCGCCGTGCAAACACGCCAAGGAGCTCGCGCGTAAATCAGTAGGTTCCAGATGCCGCGCCGCAAATCATGACCGCGAGGGCCGCATCAGCATACGGCGTGCGTCGATCATGTGACCGAGCGGCGGCGTCGCCCCGCCGTCCGCGCTAAACACTCCCGATTCGTTCCCTCTAGACCTGCTCACGCGGAACCAAACACGGGGAAAAAATTACCCTACCGTACCGTAACGTTGGGGCGGGGGGGTGGATTGGGGGGAGGGTCTGATGGAGGAACACGCGGAGGAAATTCAAAGGGGCCGGGGAGAGGGGTGGGGGGGGTTGGGGTGGTTTAAGGCAGTCGTAAGTCTGTTAATTACCGGCATCGCCGCCTGCTCAGCGCTCAGCGTGCCGGTTCGGCTCGCCGCCGTTCCCGTTCCTCGTCGAGGTTTTAATGTCGGGGAGAACAAAGCGCAACTTTAAAGAAACCGGGTTATTATGGGATGGCCTTTTGAACGGCACTTGACCCGCCGCTGGAGGATTAGCGGGCGTAATCCTTACGGATAATAATGGATCGTTTTGAATCGGGATTCTGACGCCGCGTTGTGGAATAGGCTTACAATGATGGCACATTTAATTTGGTGCACACACACACACACACACACACACACACACACACACTCTTGTATGTTAATATGGAAGGTGAGAGTAGAAACAGATGATTGGTAACCAAACCCAACCCACCACATCTTCTTCGTACAGTAGGGCGGACCTTCCCCAAAGTGTTCCCATATAGTTGGAGCACGAGGTGTTCTCCACCTTCACACATGACAATGATACTGGATGCGGTGGAGGTCTGAAGTGTTCTTGACTTGAGGTGCGTGAGGTCAACCACTGCTGGATTGGTTTGAATTGTGAAGCTCTGATATGAACCTTGGTTTGTGCTCCATAACGCTGGTGGTCCTGGAACATTCTGGATCTTGGTGGTGGTGTTGGAAAGGTCTTTTTAAGAGCCACAAACATCTAAAATTTGTAGAAGATCCTATTTCAGAAAGGGGTGTGTGGTACTGGTTTGAATTGTGGAGCTCTGATATGAACCTCGGTTTTTGCTCCATAAGGCTGGTGGTTCTGGAGCGATCTGGTTCTTGTTGGTGGTGTTGGAAAGGTCTTTTTTTTAAGGGCCACAAAGATCTAAAATTTGTAGAAGATCCTATTTCAGAAAGGGGTGTGTGGTACTGGTTTGAATTGTGGAGCTCTGATATGAACCTTAGTTTGTGCTCCATAATGCTGGTGGTTCTGGAGCGATCTGGTTCTTGTTGGTGGTGTTGGAAAGGTCTTTTTTTTAAGGGCCACAAAGATCTAAAATCTGGAGAAGATCCTCTTTCAGGAAGGTGTGTGTGTGGTGCTGGGTTGAATTGTGAAGCTCTGATATGAACCTCAGTTGGCGCTCCATAACGTTGGTGGTTCCAGATGGCCGGTAGAACTTTTCTTTCTCGTGTCATGTGATAAGAAACTTCTTCTGAAGATAATTAGAGTGAAGGAGTTTGGGTTTACTCCTCTGCCGGTTCCGCGTGATGGACAGCCACATGCTATAATTCTGGCTATTTTGCTCGCCGCGGCCCACTCACGCCCGTCAATCAGCGGGGCCTCGTTTGCGGACATTGAAACCCGGACGTGTCCTCCTCCGCCTGCCGCCGCTGCGGCTATGAGACAAAAACCAGCCAACAGAAATAAAAAGAATTCATTTGCAGGAGACACATGGGAACACTCGGGACCCGAGCGACTGGTGCGTCGGGGACTCGTACGTAGCGCCCCGCGTTCCGGTGTCGTCCTCGGCGACGGCACGCCCCCAAAAGGGCCGCTTTGTCATCGCGGCTGCGTTCTCTTTTCATAGTAATTGATCTAAATGGGCCCTAACGAGGAACATGCGAGATTTACCAGATGACAAACGACTTCCCGAGACCTCCGTGTATTCGCACAGCCGGGCTAGGCCCCCCTGGCATTACATCTCGCACGGCTTATGTAATTAATGTTCGTTAATTGCCTGCCAAAATATGCAGCGGTTATTAATCACCGCCTTGCTTTTATTGCCGTTACCCAACTCGACCACTAGTCTGCCCTAGTAACAGTTCCCAAGTTCCTGCAGGAACCATCATGGACAATATTTGCTGGATGCATCCTGGGGCCTGTCCCGGCAGTTATGAGGCAACGCACAGACAGACTCGCATGCAATCGGCTTCAATCGATTTGTTTGGCGTATGTTCTTTGAGGTTTTTTAATGCGCCTAATTAAGTGCTGGGATAGGCCCCAGGACACGTTCTGAGGTCCTGGGTCTTATCCCGGCATTTATGAGGTAACTCACAAACCAACACTTCGATTTGCTTCGATGGATTTGTTTTGAGTATTTCATTTGAATTTTTAAAAAAATGCCTAATTGGGTGCTGGGATAGGCCCCAGCACAAGCTCTGAGATCTCGGGGCTGGTCCTGGGTCTTATCCCGGCTCTTATGAGGTGATGCACAGACAAAGGCACACTTCGGCTTCGACGGATTTGTTTGGCGTACGTTCTTTGAGTTTTTTTAATACGCCTAATTAAGTGCTGGGATAGGCCCCAGGACACGTTATAAAGTCCTGGGTCTTGTCCAGGGGCTTTTCCCGGTATTTATGACATGATGGGCACTGATGGACATGTTCGTGATGAGCGGTGGCATGAGTGGACCCCCCCTTCGACTCCCCCCCCCTTTCATCTCCACAGATTAAAAGCGGACTTCAGCAGGGTCCTGGGTCTTATCCCGGCATTTATGAGGTGACACACAGACCAACACACACATTTGCGTATTGAGTATTTAAATGAGTATTTCACATGAGTATTTTCAGAGTTTTTAAAAAATGCTTAATTGGGTGCTGGGATAGGCCCCAGTATTCTGAGATCTCGGGGCTGGTCCTGGGGCTTATCCCGGCATTAATGAGGCGACACACAGACAAACCCTCCACGCATCGGCTTTGATGGTTTTGTTTTTTAGTGGACACCCCACCCCCCACACACCCCCCCCTTCATCTCCACGTATTGAAAGCACACTTCAGCAGGGTCCTGGGGCTTATCCCGTCATTTATGACGCGACATGCACTGATGGATATGTTTTGAGTATCTTCTTTGAGCTTTATTTAAAAAAATGCCTGATAAGTGCTGGGATAGTCCCCAGGACAAGTTAGATCTCAGGGTTTGTCCTGGGGCTTATCCCGGCATTTGTGACGCGACAGGCACTGATGGATTTGTTTGTGACGAGCGGCGGTACGAGTGGACACAACCCCCCCCCCCACACACACATACACACACAAACACCCCCCCCTTTCATCTCCATGGATTAAAGGCACACTTTGGGGGGGGGGGGGGGGTGAAGGTGAAATGCGAGGGTGCGGCGGACGCTTCCCGAATCCCGTCGGCTTACGGCGGCCCGGTTTCAGAGGAGCGGCGCGGATCTGAATACTAATACCCCAATCTGTCAGTCAGCGCCGCAATCTGCTGTTACCGCCGCCGCCCTGACACACACACACACACACACTCTCTCTCTCTCACACACACACACACACACTCAGTGGTATATCCACCACCTGACAGCTTCGCCTGCAGCCATCTGCGGACCCATCCGCTCGCGTGATGGAGAAGAACGAAAATAAGTTTGAAGGTGTCACTCAGACGAAGTTGGCGTGTTGTCCTGCCGTCCTCGTGCACTCAGGAGTCTCCCTTCCACATGAGGGACTAACGCAGAGTGCACATGTCCTGTCACGGAGGCACCGAGCCGCTAAACGCCCCGTAATGCTGCCGTAAACGTCCAGAAACTCTGTAAACAGTACTGATTATCCTCACCATTAAACACTCAGCTCTGTGTGTGTGTTTGTATGTGTGTGTGTGTGTGTGTGTGTGTGTGTGTGTGTTTTGTGTGTTTATTTGTGTGTGTGGGTTTGTGTTTGTATTTGTGTGTGTGTTTATGTCTGTGTTTGCATGTGTGTGTTTGTGTCTGTGTGTGTGTGTGTGTTTGTGTCTGTGTGTGTGTGTGTGTGTGTCTGTGTGTGTGTTTGCATGTGTGTTTGTGTTTGCGTGTCTGTTTGTGTATTTCTCTGTGTGTGTATATATATGTGAGTTTGTTTGTGTGTGTTTGTGTTTGCGTGTGTGTGTGTGTGTGTGTTTGTGTATTTGTCTGTGTGTGTATATGTGAGTTTGTTTGTGTGTGTGTGTTTGTATGTGTGTTTGTGTTTGCGTGTGTGTTTGTCTGTGTGTATATGTGTGAGTTTGTTTGTGTGTGTTTGTATGTGTGTGTTTGTGTATTTGTCTGTGTGTATATATGTGTGTGAGTTTGTGTTTGTGTTTGTATGTGTGTGTGAATTTGTTTGAGTGTGTATGTTTGTATGTGTGGTTGTGTGTTTATTTGTGTGTTTGTGTTTGTATTTGTGTGTGTGTGTGTGTGTGTGTGTGTGTGTGTGTGTGTCATCCCACACTCTGAAACAGGCTGACAGTCCTCACACCCCACGCTGACTCTCCTCGAGACGAGAATAGCCTCTGAGTGCGTCGTGGACAGATGGACGGCGTCTTCTGTCCAACCAGGTCGGGCAAATTAGCCAGAAAAGGGGGCGGAGCTAAAAGCCACGAACGTAATTGAGTATTTTCTTTGAGTTTTTTTTTTTTTTTTTTTTTTTTTTTAAATACGCCTAATTAAGTGCTGGGATAGGCTCCAGGACACGTGATGAGGTCCCGGGGCTTTTTTATCCCGACATTTATGACGTGACAAGCACTGATGGATTCATTTTTAGTATTTTCTTTGAGTTCTTAAATATGCCTTATTAAGTGCTGGGATAGGCCCCAGGACAAGTAATGAGGTCCCAGGACTTTTTTGAGGCTACACACACAGACAAACTCGCACACATTGGCATGCCTAATGAAGTGCTGGGATAGGCACTTGGATAGGCTGGGGGATCTCAGGGTTTGTCCTTGGGCTTATCCCGGCATTTGCAGATGGATTTGTTTTGAGTATTTTTTTTTTTTGTTGTTTTTTTAATATGCCCTATTAAGTACTGGGATAGGCCCTGGGACAGGCTATAAGGTCCTGAGGTTTGACCTGGGGCTTATCCCGGTATTTATAAGGCAACACAGACAAAAAGTCACACATTTTCTTTGAGTTTTTTCAATGTGCCGGGATAGGCCCCAGGACAAGTTACGAGATCTTGGGGGCTAGGCCGGGGGCCCGTCCCGGCACTCACACGTCAGCTCTGGTGGATCTGTTGAGTGTTTTCTTTGGCTTTTCTTTAATGCTCCCGGCCCGTCGGCGGCGCGGTCCCGTTGTCGATAAACAAGCCGAGCGCGGCGCTGAAGGACGGCGGGACGCTTGGCGGGTTCTGACATTTCCAGGGTCTTCTGATCCTCACACCGTCCGTATTACTCAGGGCCCCAGGCAATTACCCACCTCACACGGTCTCGGCGCTCTGGCGGCGGCGTGTAAACAGGCGGCGCAGTCGATGCGAAGGTGTTGTTTTCATCTCCGCAAACAAACGGCGGCGCGGCGAGACGCTCCGTCAACAGCGCCGGCCTGCGGGGGCATCGGCAGCGCCACCTGTGAGGGAAGCCCATCGGTACGGAATATTCATTCACAGCTGGGGGGGGGGGGGGGGGTGGTCGATCTGACAGAGAGTGCATCAGACAGGTTATTAACGACTCGTCGCCGCCGGCAACGGGAGAGCGGGGCGATATGTTGCAAATTAGACGTCGCCGCGGTTACAGTGGGTTAGAGGAGGACCAGAACCTCGTTACCTTAATAGTTTAATTCCGACCGGCGATTAATTGGTCGAAGGCCACAGGCTGTACGGCGGCGGCCGCGCACTTTCGGTCGGGAACCGGATGATTCCCTCATACCCCCCCCCCCCCCCCCCGACCTCTTTATCACAGGCGACCTGCATCGTACCAGGTACCTCGTTATGGACTCCCGCTGGCGACTCGTTTGTCTCCATGACGACGACACAGCCCAGCAGGTCCTCTAATGTCTCCGCCCAGGCGGCGCAGGCAGATGTCCGCGTCGTGTCTGGACGCTAATTAGTGAAATATGGAAGCATTGGAAGGCCGATTGTTCTCATGTGCGGAGGTAACCAAGCACTCCGCTCTGACCTCCACTGGACAACCTGCGCCATGACGCCGTCCTGACCCCGACGCCTCGCACCGTGTGCAAGTTGCAGACAAATTTGCACACACGGACTTGTTTTTCGTAGCTCCTTTTTTTCCATACGCCTACTTAAATACTGGGATAGGCCCAAGACAGTTATGAGGTCCCGAGGCTTGTCCTGGGGCTTATCCCGGCATTTATGAGCCGACCCACAGACAAACTCACAGGTATCGGCGCCAACGGATTTGTCATGAGTATCTTCGTTGAGTTTTTTTAATACGTCTAATTAAGTGCTGGGATAGGCCCAAGACAGTTATGAGGTCCCAAGGTTTGCCCTGGGGGTTATCCCGGCGATTTACAGATAAAAGTGGCGGTGGAATTTCTTTTCTTTGCTTTTTTTTTTTTTTAATTAGGTGCTGGGATAGGCCCAAGATAGTTATGAGGTCCCAAGGTTTGCCCTGGGGGTTATCCCGGCGATTTACAGATAAAAGTGGCGGTGGAATTTCTTTTCTTTCCTTTTTTTTTTTTTTAAATTAGGTGCTGGGATAGGCCCCGGAACAAGTTATGAGGTTCTGGGGCTTATCCCGGCATTTACAAGGCGATTTACAGACAATGGTGGTGGATTTGTTTCATGTATTTTATTTTATTTTATTTTTTTTAATATGCTTAATTAAGTGCTGGGATAGGCCCCGGAACAAGTTATGAGGTCCCGGGTTCGTCCCGGGGCTTAACCCGCATTTACAGACAAAAGCGCAAAAGTGGATTTTTTTTCATGTATTTTTCCTTTTTTTTTAAATTAAGGGCTGGGATAGGCCTCGGAACAAGTTATGAGGTCTGGGGTTTGTCCTGAGGCTTATCCCGTCATTTATGAGGCGACACACAGACAAACTCACACACTGGTTCCAATATATTTGTTTGGTGTATTTTTCTTGTGTTTTTTTTAATTCGCCTAACTAAGTGCTGGGATAGGCCCCGGAACAAGTTATGAGGTCCTGGGGCTTATCCCAACATTTACGAGGCGATTTCCAGACAAAGGCTCCTGTGGATTTGTTTCATGTATTTTTCTTTTTTTTTTTTTTTTTTTTTTAATACGCTTAATTAGGTGCTGGGATAGGCCACAGGACAAGTGACGAGGTCGGTCCTGTTCGACTGTTTATCCTAATCCCGCCGTTTTAACGAGCCGCGATGCGCCGCCATAATGTCAGCCAATTAGTCGTGGCCCGGAGTGCGGATTATTTATTAATATGTCTTATCTGTGGGACGGAGGTCTTTAAAGCGCTAATAACGCGTTCTGAAGGCTGAAATGGATTGCGTGTCGTTAATTAATTAAGCGGGGGGTATCTTTCGGTTGCTTTTAAGCGGCGACGGCGACAGCGACGGCGAGATGGTCATCAGCGAGGCACGCGCGCCGCCAATAAACACAAGTGGCAATCGGAGCGCTTTAGCGTTCAATTAAGAGTCGAGGACAACCTTTAAGTCTCAAGTGTTGGACTGATTAGAATTGCGGGGACGTTTACAAACACGCCGTTTAGAACGTCGCCCGCCACGGCGCCGCCAGCCGCCACCTGCTTCCTGCAGAACGCAAAAACAGGGCCTTCTGCTGGGAGTTGAGGGGGTGTAATGGTGAGGGAGTTAGGAGTGAAGGGGGTGGAGGGAGGTCTGGGTCCGACAAACGTGCGGCTTTCTATACCAGGCCACACGGTGGCGTCGTGGCTTGCACGTCCACCTCTCTGCGCTGGGGGTTCGAATCCCGATCTGGGTGGAGCTTGCACGTTCTCCCCGCGTCTGTGTCCTCCCACAGTCCAAAAACATGGATTCAAGGTAAATCGAATGTTCCAAATTGCCCCTATGTAGTGATCTGTCCTGGGTGTATCTGCCTGAAAGGTCCCCCCCCCACACCCTCCAGCCACTGTTGAAGATAAGGAACAGTTTGTGGTTGGCATGTTCTCCTCTTAGCAATGGGGATCTGGGGGTTCAAATCTCAATCTGGGTGGAGCTTGCACGTTCTCCGCGTGTCTGTGTCCTCCCACAGTCCAAAATCATGGATTCAAGGTAAATCGAATGCTCCAAATTGCCCCTATGTAGTGATCTGTCCTGGGTGTATCTGCCCGAAATGTGGGGACACCCCCCCCCCATTGAGGGAACCCCCCCCCCCCACCCTCCAGCCACCGTTGAAGATAAGGAACAGTTTGGGGAAGGCCCGTTTCCAGCAGCTCCCTGCATTTAAATGCACAACACCATGTGATCATCTGCATTTTGTTCGCAGTGGCTTAGTGGTTTGGCATGTTCTCCTCTTAGCAATGGGGATCCAGGTTCAAATCTCAATCTGGGTGGAGTTTGCATATTCTCCTCGTGTCCACATGGGTTTCCTCCGGATTCTCCGGGTTTATTCCTCCGACAGTCCAAAAAACATGGATTCAAGGTGAATTAGTTGCTTCAAATTGCCCCATACAATGTGTGTTTGTGAGTGAGTGTGTGTCCAGTGATATATTGGCGTCCTGTCTTGGGTGTATCTGTCCAGCGCCCGAAACGTTCTCCCGAAACGTTCTCCCCCCCCCCTCCCCACATGTGACCCTTGTAGAGGATTAAGCAGAAGATAAGGAACAGTTTGGGGAAGGCCCCTCCTGAAGCCCCATTGGACGTGTTATAATGTAGCTGCCCCAGTTTGCTCCATACAGTTTTGATAAAGTTCTGGAGATGTTCTGGGGAGGTGGGCGTGATGCCCCATACTCCTCCTTTACCCCCCCCCCCCCGCCCTCCACATCTTCTTCCTCCACCCGAGGCGTTCCTCGTCTTCGTCATCATCCGAGCGGCGGCAGCGTCGGGGGCGAGGCCTCGTTATTTAAAGCTCGTAACGGGACGGGTCGACCCACGCGTTCCGATCCGCGTCTTCATTATTGATCCGTCCCCGCCGTCCGGTTCCGTCTGTTTTTGTTTATATAAGACTGAGGACATCTGGGTTCTGCGCATCGCCTGCAAAGGCATCACCAATCCACCGATCAACCACCGCACCCATGACTCACTCACTGACTCATTGACTCACTCACTTATTCACTGATTCACTGACTGACTGACTGATTTCCTCTCACACTCCAAAAAAATGGATTCAAGGTGAATTAAATGCTCTAATTTGCCCCATATAGAGTGTGTCTGTGTGAGTTAGTGTGTGTACAGTGATGGATTGCCCCCCTGTCCTGGGTGTATCTGCCCAGCGCCCCAAATGTTCTCCTCTGGATGAATCCCCCTCACCCACCCCCACTGCGACCCTGATAGAAGATGAGGCCTTGAAAAAGGTGTGGCATGGTTGCTTAGTGATTGGCATGTTCTCCTCTCAGTGCTGGGGAAACTAGGTTCGAATCCCAATCCGACTTGAGTTTGCATGTTCTCCCTGTGTCCGCTTGGGTTTCCTGTGGGTTCTCAGGATTCCTCCCACACTCGAGAAATTGTGATTCAAGGTGAATTGAATGCTCTAAATTGCCCCATAATGTGTGTGTGTGATTGAGTGTGTGTCCAGTGATAGATTGGCACCACGTCCTGGGTGTATCTGCCCAGCGCCCGAAACGTTCTCGCCCCCCATCTCCCCGGGACCCTAGTAGAGAATAAAGCGAGCGCTAACGACTGAATGAATATTAAACAGGATTTTAAACGATCTTATGTTAATATATTAGCTTTGAATTGACGGTAAGCTTTTTTTTCTCGCGGGTCCAGTGTCGGGCTCGGTTCTGCCGACGGACCACTTTTACGTTTTTAATCTGGTTATCGATCTTGGCGCTGCGCTCTGCGTTCCAATTCCTCATCCAATTACTCACATCAGAGGATCCTGTCAGCGATGTGCCTCGCAGGGTGTCTTAAAAAAAAAACCCTCTGTATGTTCACACTCCTCCGTCTACAGGAAGGTCGTGTGAGAATGTTGTGGGAGGGTTTGGTCCACTGGTACCAGCACATCAAGAACACGCCGCCACCACGTCAGTATCACAGCAGTACAGAGGGTCATCCACCACCTTAATAGTGCAGCTTGTATCTAATAAAGTGGCCGGTGAATGTAGAGTCTGCATAAGTTGATCTATATGACAGGCCATCGTCACCTTCATACAACCCCCTCCCCCGGCATTGCTCTTACACCGCATATATATATATATATATATATATATATATATATATATATATATATATATATATATATATATATTCATTCATTCATTCATTATCTTCCGCTTTATCCTCTATTAGGGTCGTGGGGGGGTTCCCCATGACCATCCAGGGGAGAACGTTTCGAGCACTGGGCAGATACACCCAGGACAGGAGGGCAATCTATCTCTGGGCACACACTCACTCACACACACACTACATGGGGCGATTTAAAGAACTCAATTGACTTGATCCATGTTTTTGGACTGTGGGAGGAAACCAGAGAACCTGGAGGAAACCCACGCGGACACGGGGAGAACATGGAAACTCCACCCAGATGGGGATTTGAACCGGGAATCCCTAGCGCTGAGAGGCAAACGTGTTAAACCACTAAGCCACCGTGCCGCCCTATATTTATATAAAAGAAAGAGAGAGAGAGACCTGTGTTTGTTGAATGGGTCGGTTTCCAGAGACCCACTCGCAGGATTAAAACATCATGACTGCTGCATTCTGATATGTTGGTAAAGGGCTGCCCAACCAACAAGAAATGCACCTTGCTCCCTCCAGGGGGAGGCACTCCTGGCTTGGGGTAGTTTACAGAGTCCAGTGGGTCTATGTTGGTGTGTTTTCTTGGAGAACCCCTTGCAATATTATGGGAGACCAAAACATGAGCCTTCTGAGACACTGGCAGAGTGGCCACCTGCTTCCTGTCTCTCGTCAGAAAGGCATCTCTCTCCCACCTGGTGGAGGACCCCACCTGATGACACCGAACAGGTTCATCAATTTAGGTGTGTTTCCTCTCCTGCCTGTGGGCACTCTTTGTGGCTGGGGCTCCGTCGAAAGCCTTAGTCCTATAGACACTTCAGAAGGTGTTGCTGATGGCGGGGCTTGCCGTACCTGTGCCTCCCTAGAGGGGCCTCAATCTGTATTTCCAGTCTCGTTTCTACTTACAAAAATGGACATAGACGAGAGTCGGCTCGAGGGTGTAATGGCTGTTGGTTGGTTGGTCACATCCCACAACGCCACCACCAACACCCACCCTGTGGGTGCTAGCAGCCTGAGGCCTAGCACTGGAGATCGTACCTTGCTAACTGGTTGGTCCTGCCAGTCCCATATGCTTAAGCCATGCAGGTCTAAGTGCTCATGGTGGTTCCAGTCAGACTGCGAATGGCTCATCAGTTATGGTTCCTTTGATCGCTCCTTGGTTTACTTGGATAACTCTGGCCATTCCAGAGCCAATACATGCAAACACTGGCCCCCTGAAGCCTGGGAGGGAGTGTGCATTTATAAGACCCAAAACCCATCTGGTGGGCCTTCTGAGACACTGCCAGAGTGGCCACCTGCTTCCTGTCTCTCGTCAGAAAGGCACCTCTCTCCCACCTGGGGGAGGACCCCATCTGATGACACCGAACAGGTTCATCAATTTAGGTGTGTTTCCTCTCCTGCCTGTGGGCACTCTTTGTGGCTGGGGCTCCGTCGAAAGCCTTAGTCCTATAGACACTTCAGAAGTGTTTCTAATGGCGGGGCTTGCCGTACCTGTCAACACCACCACCAACACCCACCCTGTGGGTGCTAGCAGCCTGAGGCCTACCACTGGAGATCGTACCTCGTACCTCCCCCTTTACACCCCATACATAAAGCCAGCCAGCCACCCATCTCCCACTTTACACCCCATACATACAGCCAGCCAGCCACCCATCTCCCCCTTCGCACACTTCTTCTTCGACCTGGACTCCAGGAGCCTTTTATAATATATAAATATTATATATCACGTATCGATACGAATGAGAAGCGCTCAGCGAATCGGCGGCCTCCTCGCGTTCCGTGTCGAGCGTCTCCGTGGCCGCGCCGTCGTTCCCGAACTCTGTCCTCGATTTGCATAAAAGTAAACGAAACACGGTGGGAAAATTATCCTCGACGGAACCTTCGCATCGCAATCAGCGGCGATTGCAGACAGCGTTTATCATCAGCGTAGCCGTGGCCCGCGCCGCTCCTTCATCGGTTCCCATCCCTCTCACCCCCGCTCCGGTCTCGCCCTCCGCCCCCCTCCCCTCGCCGTCTCCGAGCGCCTGACCCTATGCCATGTTGACGCAGTTCTGATCACCCGACGGTGAGCGACACCTCCCCCACGCCGCCCCCTGGTGGTGGAGGTTCATCCGGAACAATCAAATCAGGCGTCAAGCGGCATTCCGAGAGTCTGTAATTGGAGGACAGGAGTGAAAGGTATGCCGGAGATCAGGGAAGGGTAACAAATGATAACGGCATTTAATGATGCAATGCCCCTCTCTGAGCGGTGGGAGGCCGGGCCGGGGTTCCCTCTCTGCAGGGACCTTCGCTAGCGAGAATGCGCGAGAATGTAGCAGAATGTGGGACGGATCTCCTGCCACATGTTCCTCAGGCTCCTGTATCTGGGTCGGTTAAGAGAGGCGGCAACGCGACTGAGCGTTTAACGTCACATTTAAACTACAGATGCGTTGCCATGGTGACGCCTGCCCAACGGCGGAGAACGTTCCGGGCGCTGGGTAGATACACCCAGGACAGGACGCCAATCTATCACTGGACATACACTCACATTTCATTCTGCTGTAAACAGGTAGTGTAGGTCTCGGTGTACTAGGTACTGGGTTCTAGATCGCTTACTTAAATAAGGAGAACATTTGCCCCTTACTTCACCAGAGCCACCAGAGGGCAGTGCACATCCATATGCACGCCCGGGATCGAGCTCCCGTCTTAAAATCGGCGTCGCCGTTGCATTTTTAACGATTCCGAACCAAGTTACAGGTCAGAACGCGTTTCCCTCAGAACGGCGCATCCTCCTCGGTCCTCCCGCCGGCGTCCCGTCAACACGCGCCGCATCGATCCCACCGCCGCCGCCAATTTCCAAACTATATTAATATTGATCT
The DNA here is from genome assembly GCA_019802505.1 of Corydoras sp. C115. Classification (NCBI taxonomy): domain Eukaryota; kingdom Metazoa; phylum Chordata; class Actinopteri; order Siluriformes; family Callichthyidae; genus Corydoras; species Corydoras sp. C115. Next base: position 442,601 of record JAFMOC010000219.1, on the reverse strand, counting down.
TTCATTTATTCTGATGGAAGTGTGTCTTTGTCGGCGCCGATTTCTTATTAGGCGTCTGAGGATCGGCGACAACGCGATCGATGCGCGTCGAAAACGACCGCGAGTCTAAACGCGGAACACCCCACCCCCCCACCCTGATGGCCCCCCCACAACGGCGCAGCGTGTCCTGTTGGCTTCACTGATTACCTGAGCTGTAGGGCGGCGACGGTGGCCTCATCCATCAGAGCCTCATCGTCATGGCAACGCCGCTGTAACTGCACCCGCCGTCTCCGAGAGGACCGCTGCAAACCCCGCGGGCCGGGCCGCGGGCCGGACCAAGTGGAATCTGCTGACTGCAGATGAGTACGGATTAAAGTGAAGAATGGGAAGCTGTCCACTAATGATTAATTAATTGATTAATTATTTATTTATTTATTTATACAGGAGGCTTAGTGGTTTAGCATGTTCTCCTCTCAGCGGTAGGGATTCCCAGTTCGAATCCTCATCTGGGTGGAGTTTGCATGTCCTCCCTGTGTCCGCGTGGGTTTCCTCCGGGTTCTCCGGTTTCCTCCCACAGTCCAAAAACATGGATCAAGGTCAATGGAGTTCTCCAAATTGCCCCATATAGAGTGTGTCTGTGTGAGTGTGTGTGTGTCCAGGGATAGATTGCCCCCCTGTCCTGGGTGTATCTGCCCAGCGCGCGAAACGTTCTCCCCTGGATGGACATGGGGAACCCTCCAGCGACCCTAGAAGAGGATAAAGCGGAAGATAATGGATGGATGAATTTATACAGGGGCAAGATGGGGATCCGGTTTCCTCCCACAGTCCAAAAACATGGATTCAAGGTCAATTGAATGCTCTAAATTGCCCCATATAGTGAGTGTGTGTCCAGTAATAGATTGGCGCCCTCTACTGGGTGTGTCTGCCTGGCGCCCGAAACATGCCCGAAACTCCCCTGGATGGGCATTTGGAACTGCCCCCCTTTACCCTGAATCCCGAGTCTCCAGAAAAATTAAGCAGAAGATAATGAGATAAGGGGGCTTAGTGGTTTGGCATGTTCTCCTCTCAGCGCTGGGGATCCAGGTTCAAATTCCATTCTGGGTGGTTTGCAAGTTCTCCCCGTGTCCGCATGGGTTGCTTCCAGCTTCTCCGGTGTCCTCCCACAGTCCAAAAACATGGATTCAAGGTGAATTAGCTACTCTAAATTGTCCCCATATAGAGTGTGTGAGTGAGTGTGTGTCCAGTGATAGATTGGCGTCCTATCCTGGGTGTATCTTCCCAGTGTTCGAAACGTTCTCCCCTGGATGGGTGGGGAACCCCCCCCCCCCACGATCCTAGTAGAGGATTAAGTGGAGGGTAATAGGATGAAATGCGGTACAATGGCTTTGCGGTGCTTTGGCATGTTCTCCTCTCACTGCTGGGGATCCAGATCCGAATCCCATTCTGGGTGGAGTTTGCATGTCCTCCTCATGCCCTTCTGGGTTTCTTACAGGTTCTCCAGTTTCCTCCCACTGTCCCAAAACATGGATTCAAGGTGAATTGGTTGCTCTAATTTGCCCTCATATGGTGTGTGTGAGTGAACGTGCCCAGGCGATAGATTGGTGCCCTGTCCTGGGTGTGTCTGCCCGGCACCCGAAACGTTCTCCCCTGGATGGGCATGGATCTGACCTCCCCCCCCACCCCCCACCCCCCCGATGGTTCTGACCGGTTTATTTCTCAGCTTTGGATCAAACCTCCACGCTCCGATACAAACAGCTCCCGGCATGTGCCGGCAGACGGCGGAACCGTCTATTTTTTTGGAATCTATTTTTAAAAGCCGTCTGGAGGATAATCACATCCTCACCCCCGTCCACCGTTCCCTGTCCACCTGCAGCCTGCAGCCGTTATGTCTGTACCATATACGGTGTCTCCGCCGTCGGACGGCGATGAATAATGCAGCACGCTGTTCCCGCCGAGGCAATGTAGTTCCGAACGGGCCCCGCGCCGACTCAGCGGGAGCGCCGCCCTGCAGGTCATTGTGTGGCAGCTGCGAACAAGACCGTCCTCAGCGCCGTGCGCTCACGTTCGGGTTCTCCACTCGTTTACAGAGATGAGGCCTCGAGTGGCATGAGTGTTACGGTGTCATGGAGCCTTGTAACCTGCAGGGGGTGTTGGATTCAAAAAACATGGATTCAAGGTGAATTTGTTGCTCTAAATTGCCCCTGGATCCAGGTTCGGATCCTATTCTGGATGGAGTTTGCATGTTCTCTGGTTTTCTCCTACAGTCCAAAAACATGGATTCAAGGTAAATTGGCTGCTCTAATTTGCCCCTATGTAGTGTGTATATGTCTTTGTGAGTGTGTGTGTCCAGTGATGGATTGACGCCTTCTCCTGTGTGTATCTGCCCAGTGCCCGAAATGTTCCCCTCTGGAACCCCCCCCCCCCCGGCAGAGGATAATAAGATGAGAGGTGGCACAGCGGCTTGGTGGTTTGGCATGTTCTCCTCTCAGCGCTGGGGATCCAGCTCTAAATCCTGACCTGGGTGGAGTTTCAAGGTAAATTGCCCCTATATAGTCTGTGTGCAGATGGATTGGCACCCTCTGCTTGGTGTATCTGCCCAGTGCCCATCAAATGACCCAGGGAACAGGACTGGCAACCCGCCCGGTTTTTATCACCGTGCGTTGGCTTGAGCGGCCAAACCCTCCCAAAATGAAGGCCCCATCCTCCTCCGAAGCTAATTAGCTAACGAAGTCGTCGGAATGTGACGAGTCCAATGTCCCAAATCAGCCGTCGTAATAGAACCATCATTGAGCCGATGTTCCTCTTCATTGATCAACGCAGAACCGCCGGGGGCATTCGCCGGAGTCCTCGTTCCCTCATTCCGCGTGTAAATCGGAGCGGGGTCTCCCCGGACACCCGCAGACAGTCGGCACCGGGCGGTTCTGCCATTTCACCGTTCTGTCAGGTGTTGCATCAGGAGAATCCAACTCAATTCAGGTCAGTCTCTCGGCGTCAAAGGAACGTTTCTGGCATCAACACAAATCTTGTTTCTAACATCCAGAGAAGAATCTGGAACATTTAACTTTAATTGTGAGGGGTCATGGAATGGGGGGGTGGGGCTGTGGCATGGTGGCGTTGTGGGGATCCAAGTTCGTATCCGGGTTCGACCTGGGTGGAGTTTCCATGTTCTCCACCCACAGTTGACCGTCTTATTCTTCCTTAGGCATCCCTCACGGTTCACTCCCGGGTCCATTTTTTTTCCTCTGAACTCAAGCCTTCTGGTGTCTTCTCCTGATTGTGAGGGGTCATGGAATGGGGGGTGGGGCTGTGGCATGGTGGCGTCGTGGGGATCCAAGTTCGTATCCGGATTCGACCTGGGTGGAGTTTCCATGTTCTCCACCCACAGTTGACCGTCTTATCCTTCCTTAGGCATCCCTCAGGGTTCACTCCCGGGTCCATTACTTTTTCCTCAGAACTCAAGCCTTCTGGTGTCTCCTCCTGATCTTGCGTATTACAAACGTCCTCCTCGCCGAGGCCCTGGTTGTTGGTCCGATCTCTTGGACACTTGGACATTCTCCTGGCACGTTCCTTGAAATTGTCTACATTGGATTCCAAACACCGAGGCTTATGTACGAAGGCCGTAGGCACTCATTACTCCCTTGTACCCTCCGGCCATCAGGCACCGGTTCACTGCCCCGGGGTACCGACTTCCATCCAGCTACTGCGACGTACTTCTAAAACATTCGTCATGTTCTTGCATTTCTGCAGTCTCGTTACTGACTATGACTCCCACGGGGTTTTCGTCTGCACAGTTTGCCTGTCAAAACGTAACCCTGCTTCGTACCCGGGCTTGGAATTGTGCCAAAAGGGCTCTGAAACTTACATATCAATAGCTGGGACAATATATCGTTGGACGTCAAAGGAAACCGGAGACCCTGAAGGGGTTCCACAATGGAACAGGAGGAGAGGAGAGTGCCCCCTTCTGGGACTCAAACCTTGGACCTTCTTGGTGTACAGTGGAGGCTCTAACTGCGGTGCCACCCTGCCATCCACATATTTGGGCAAAACGGGCGTCATTCTAAATTGCGGGAACATGTTAAAAATGCGAGGTTCTCCGGGTTCCCGCTGGGGTCCAAGGTCCTGTTTAAACAGATAGTCCCATAGGAACCGAGGTCGTAATCTCGCCTGTGGTTCGAGCAGCTCAGCTTTCACCCCTTAGGTGGCACTTTGTCAGAGGGACAAGCGCTCCCCCTAGCATTTCCGCATGGTCGCTGCAGGCCTGAGCAGTGAGAACCTTTTATTTTTTGGTTCTTCGTAATGAGGTAAATGTCTGCGCACATGCGAGGTTCTGTTTGAACAGGTAATCCCGCAGGAAGCGAGGTCTTAATGGCCCTGCGATGTGATTACACTCCAGCTTAAATGAATCAGCGTATTTAAAAACGTTCCGCTCTTCTCCCTCTTTGACCTTTACACCTTTTTTTATTCCGTCTCATTCCTCAGCGGCCGTCTCCGGAACAGCCCCCGCCATAAGAAGCGAGTCACGGTCGCGTTCCCGAGGAAATAGAAATGTCAGATATGGGTTCCCGTGGCCTGACGGCTGACGGGGGCCGTCGTGTTTCACCGCATTCACCGAAATGTCACGCCAAGTCACGGCGTCCGCGTACGAGTCAGTGAGTCTGTCAGAGCACCGCGGAACGTAGAGATCTCAATGACAACGTCGCTGTATAACTCACACTGCCGCGGGCGCTCGGGGCTGTGGGGACGGCCAGGACGTACGTACAGAATGTACACGCCACTTACTGACGGGCCAAAGATAACGAAATCCTGCGAGACTAACTTTAATACGTCCGACGAACGGCTAACGATTCCACGTCCTGTCCAGGATGGTTCATTTTACCGACCAGGCCCCCTCTGCCACATGGGGGCGGGGTAGTACAGCCACACCACTGTCTTTACTCAAAAACGTGTTGCATGTTGAAAATCTAATCTAATCTAATAAGTGAGATAAATAAAAATGAATCTAGCTTTTGAAATTGTTTTCTTATTTTTAAAAATCCTAATGAGAAAATAATAATTTTAAAAACGTGTAACAAATCTGATGCTTCTAAGAAAACAAATCTAATCTAATGAGTAAGAAGTAAAAAAAAATTCATCTAGCTTTTAGAAATGTCATCAAATTTTTTTAAATCCTAACGAGATAGTTACTCACTAAATAACCAAATAATTTGACTTGATTCGTTCGATATTTTCTCTTGATTTGTGTTTATTTTTATTATTATATTATTATATTTCTTTTTATAATTTTTTTATATAGATGTTTTTGCGGTGTGCAGTAAGTCGCTAACCCCGTCGCTTGTCGAGGGTCGTGATGCTCGCTTCCTGCTGGTTGTGCAGCTCAGTATTTCCCCCTTAGGTGGCACTTAGTCTGAATGACCATGCCGAGACACTAGGTGGAGCCCTTGTCCAACGTACATACAACACCCAATCCATACCACAAGGTGGCGCCACCATGCATGTACGCAGACATATATCTCATTACGAAAAAAAATGAAATGACCAAAAAAAAAAATTACTTGTCACCATGTAAGTCACCATGAAGGACAAGGGCTCCCCCTAGCTTCACGGCATGGTCACAGAAGGCCTAAGCAGTGAGCAATTTTTTTTTTTTTTTTTTATTTAATTTTTTAGAATTTTTGTAAAGAGGTAAAGGCTGTACGGCTTTATTACCAACAAACTAGACCTACAATTTCCAAGTGTTGGATGCAGATTTTGTATCTGCTAATCTGCCTCCTGCGATATGATTGGTCGATTAGATACGAGAAGTTTCCCCGAAATAAACCTGTAGCTACATGCGCCACTGAACTTTTATATGCTTGCTTTGTACGTAATCTGCGCCGACACGGCAGCCGACCCGTGACCCTTCGCCGCGGCGGGTCGCTCCGAGGGATTGTGTAAATACGTTTAGGATAAAAACAAGAACGCTGTAATAACCCCGCTCTAAAATTACCTCCGTTTATCAACGCGTGTCACGCGCGGTTCTGCCGAAGGCGCTTCCGCAGCACCAATCACGTCGCGCCGACCGTGTATTGGGACAACGTCGTTGGATTTGCGTCGGAAGGTGGTTTGAAGTCGGCGCTTCGTGAGTCGGGGGGGGGGGGCGGTGGGGTTGTTCTCGGTGACTCACTACGGGACTGCGTGGCTGCCTCGGGGCGAACGTCAGCGAAACAAAGGGTATCGTCTGGTGTTTCCTCGGAACCGACGCTAAAAGAGTATCCGCCTCCCCGGGGAGCAAAGTGCTCAGTCATCACTGAACTCGCGGCGTTCCTCCCGGTTAGAAACCGCCTCATCGCAGGAGGCCAAGTAATAGAAAATGTAATTAAAATGCCGTCGTTGGAATTGTGGGTTCGTGGCAGTAAAGTTGGGATATAAAGGGGGGGACGGGTAGAACAGGGGCAGCTGGTGTAGAAACGATGCTGATGCAAATATTGAGGGCGGAGCCACCTGGCAGATGGAGGGGAGGAAGGCCCAAGGAGCGCTGTATGTAAATGCTGAGCTGAGTCCTGCTGAAAGCGTCAGGGCGTACCGTGCACCGATACTTCATCCAATCACTGCATCGCATGCCCACCCCACGACCAACGAAGGTACAGACGAGTGATTCGGGACGCCCTCCGGGTCACCGTCCATCAGAGACCCTGGCATTAGCACGGCGTGGTGGTGCGACGCTTGGTGCGTCACGAGTGGTGGTGCGGGGCCAACGTCAGCGGAACAAAGGGTATCGTCTGGTGTTTCCTCGGAACCGACGCTAAAAGAGTATCCGCCTCCCCGGGGAGCGAAGTGCTCAGTCGTCACTGTCACATCTGCTACGCGGAACTCACGGCATTCCTCCCGGTTAGGAACCGCCTCATCGCAGGTGGCCAAGTAATAGAAAATCAAATGAAAATGCCGTCGTAGGAATTGTGGGTGCGTAGCAGTAAAGTTGTGATATAAAGGGGGGGGACGGGTAGAACAGGGGCAGCTGGTGTAGAAACGATGCTGATGCAAATATTGAGGGCGGAGCCACCTGGCAGGTGGAGGGGAGGAAGGCCTAAGGAGCGCTGTATGTAAATGCTGAGCTGAGTCCTGCTGAAAGCGTCGGGGCGTACCGTGCACCGATACTTCATCCAATCATTGCATCGCACGCCCACCCCACGACCAATGAAGGTACAGACGAGTGATTCGGGACGCCCTCCGGGTCACCGTCCATCAGAGACCCTGGCATTAGCACGGCGTGGTGGTGCGACGTTTTTAAAGCGGGCGGATTTCGTTTTTAGCGCTAACGGCGTGATGATTGATTTCCCGAGGCTTTCAGGTCTACGTCTGAACGATCATCGGCGGCGACGGCGACGCGGAATTTCTCGTTCCGTATCGACGTGACCTCATTTTCTGCCGTGAAAGCGGAGCGCGGTGGAGCTTTTGTGAAACGCCGCGCCGCCACCGAAGTGACTCATCGATTTAAAGCTGCAATGGAACGCATTGCGATTAGGACGGATTCAGGAGTGGACCCCTACAGGAGGCGTCATGACATTACATCCAGCCCCTGAGATTCAGAGAAGGCTTTCCACTGGGGACCACACGGTGGCGTAGTGATCAGCAGTCCACTGTGGGTATCCTTCAGGTCCTCCAGTTTCCTCCCACAGTCTAAAAACATGGTTTCAAGGTGAATTGGTTGCTCTTAATTGTCCCTATCTAAATTGCCCTTGGACCACACGGTGGCGTAGTGGTTAGCAGTCCACTGTGGGTATCCTTCAGGTTCTCCGGTTTCCTCCCACTGTCCAAAGACATGTATTTAAGGTCGATTGGTTGCTCTTAATTGCCCCTATCTAAATTGCCCTTGGGTGACATGATGGCATTGTGGTTAGTATGTTCTCCTCTCAGCACTGGGGACTCCAGGTTCGAATCCCGATCTGGGTGGAGTTTGCATGTTCTCCCCGTGTCCATGTGGGTTTCCCCCGGGTTCTCTGGCTTCCTCCCACAGTCCAAAAACATGGATTCAAGGTGAGTAGGCTTCTCTAAATTGCCCTTACGTTGTATATGAGTGGGTGAGGGCATGGAGAACCATGTAATGTCATAAACCGACTAAAGCTGTTTCCGTGGCGCCCGCCGCCCCCCCGCCCCCCCCCCCCACACACACCCCCATCCCTCCACACACACACACCCCCACCCCCACTGCGCCGTCGACAAACAGGTTCCCACTGAAACGTGATCGGGTTCTAAAAAAAGCCGTCCTACTTTTCGGAGAGAATGGATCCCGAGGTTCCGTCAGAAGCGACGCTGCGGGCAGGCGGGCAGGTGGGCGCGGGGGATGGCATGTGATTTCATAGTGGCAACATAGTGGCGTTGTGGTTGGCATGTTCTCCTCTCAGTGCTGGGGATTCCCGGTTCGAATCTCAATCTGGGTGGAGTTTGCATGTTCTCCCCGTGTCCGCATGGGTTTCCTTCGGGTTCTCCGGTTTCCTCCCACAGTCCAAATACATGGCTTTAAGGAGAATTGGTTGCTCTTATTTGCCCCTATCTAAATTGCCCTTGGGCGACATAGTGGCATTGTGGTTTGGCATGTTCTCCTCTCAGCGCTAGGGATTCCCGGTTTAAATCCCAATCTGGGTGGAGTTTGCGTGTTCTCCCCGTGTCCGCGTGGGTTTCCTCCGGGTTCTCCGGTTTCCTCCCACAGTCAATTGATCAATTCCTCCCACAGTCAATTGAGTTCTCAAAATTGCCCCATATTGAGTGTGTCTTTGTGAGTGAGTGTGTGTCCAGTGATAGTTTGGTGTCCTGTCCTGTCCTATCTGCCCGGCGCCCGAAACGTTCTACCCTGGATGGGGAGTCCCCCCCCCCCGTGACCCTAATAGAGGATGAAGCGGAGGATGATGGATGATGGACGGATGCTGCGGCCGCTGATTTTGGGGAGGAGTGGGCGTTCCCCGCGCTGGTGGAGGCTCTTGATGTTGGTATTTGATGAAGTGTTCTGATGAAGATCTGGATGTGGGTCACGTTGGCAGCTGGCGCCGCGCGTTCTCCGGCGTTCCGTCAGCGTTCCCTCAGCGTTCTGTCAGCGCTCGTTTGCTCGCCTTTCAGCTCCATTCATTCCGCCGTCAAGCTCGTCATTAGATATGAATATGGCGTGATGGGACAGAAATGAGACCCGGACGCGGGGGACTAGACGGAAGGGATTCATCTCCTCCTTTTATGGTTCCGCTGATGGAGAACCCACAGTAGGCGGAGCGGACGGAAATGCACCGTGGGGTGGGAATCATGAAGGGGGCTTGTTTTTGTGCTACCATCCACAGAAGAGCTCCGTAGAGGGTCAGCATGTCCTCCCCATACCTCAACTCCACGTCCTCCGGGTTCCTCCGGCGTCCGTTAGAGACGCATTCGCAGTGCGGGTCCCAAACGGGGGGGTTGGGTCAGGAAGGGCGTCGAGTGTGGAACCGCCTCCCGGTGATGGGGATCCAGGTTCGAATCCTGAGCTGGGTGGAGTTTGCATGTTCTCCCCGTTTCCACGTGGGTTTCCTCTGGGTTCTCCGGGTTCCTCCTGCATCCATTAGAGACACACTAGCAGTGCTGGTCACAAACATGTAAACGGGAGGGTTGGGTCAGGAAGGGCGTGGAGTGTGGAACCGCCTCCCAGTGCTGGGGATCCAGGTTCGAATCTCAATCTGGGTGGAGTTTACATGTTCTCCCCATGTCTGCGTGGGTTTCCTCCGGGTTCGTCGGTTTCCTCCCACAGTCTAAAAACATGGCTTTAAGGAAAATTGGTTGCTGTTAATTGCCCCTATCTAAATTGCCCTTGGGCGACATGGTGGCATTGTGGTTAACATGTTCTCCTCTCAGTGCTGGGGATCCAGGTTTGAATCTCAATCTGGGTGGAGTTTGCATGTTCTCCCCGTGTCCACGTGGGTCTCCTCCGGGTTCTCCGGTTTCCTCCCACAGTCCAAAAACATGGATTCAAGGTGAATTTCTTGCTCTAAATTGCCCCAATCAAAATTGTCCTTGGGCCCCAGGTTCGGATCCCCATCTGGGTGGTTGGCATGTTCTCCCCGTGTCTGCGTCGGTTTCCTCCTGCAGTCTAAAAAACATGGGTTCAAGGTGAATGTCTTGCTTCAGGAAGGGTGCAACAGCCTCAACTCAAATATTCCTGGCTAAAAAGGCCAGGAAAGGCCCCAATCCATCACAGGACAGACTCACAAACACACTGACCCCACTTACTTACAGAGTCAGACAAGGAGAACATGCAAAACTCGTCCGATTTACTTTCTCATCATTTCATCTCGATTGTGGAACAGCGTGGCTTTCTGACTAGACTCGGCGAGTCACAGACGAGGAATTCCAGCTGCCATCGTTCTCATTCTGTTCTCGTTACGTTCTCGTTCTGTTCTCGTTCTGTTCTCGTTACATTCTCGTTACGTTCTCGTTACGTTCTCGTTACGTTCTTGTTACGTTCTTGTTCTCGTTACGTTCTTGTTCTCGTTACGTTCTTGTTCTCGTTACATTCTGTTCTCGTTCTGTTCTCGTTATGTTCTCGTTCTGTTCTCGTTACGTTCTCGTCATCGTTCTGTTCTAGTTACATTCTCGTTACGTTCTCATTCTGTTCTCGTTACGTTCTTGTGATGTTCTCGTGATGTTTCCCGTGATGTTCTCGTTACGTTCTTCAGGCGTGGAGGCTGCAGAGAACCTTGATTCGAAGGCCACTTCACAAAAGATTCCGCCGGCTTTATCGTGCGTTTGTTTCGCCGCAAACCTTGCGGAACGTCGGAATTCCGGAATCATCCGGTTGAAATAGAACCAATAAAAAAAAAACCTACATCAGAGAACACTGTAACAGAACCCGAAGATCCTGGGCATCCAGGTTCGAATCTCCCCATGTCCGCGTGGGTTTCCTCCGAGTTCTCCGCTTTCCTCCCACAGTCCAAAAACATGGATTAAAGGTGAATTGGTTGCTCTAAATTGCCCCAATGTTGCACAGTGGTGTAGTGTTGGCACGGTCTCCTCTCAGCACGGGTGGATCTAGGTTTGAGTCCCGATCTGGGTGGAGTTTGCATGTTCTCCCATCGTGTGTGTCTATTCTATGTGAGTTTAGCATGTTCTCCCATCATTTTTCCTGCACAGTGCTGTTGTTATGGAGGCCACATGAGGTTCAACATGCCTCTTAATGTGGGTTATTAATAAGGAGGTGATGGTTCTAGGTTGGACCCTTCTCTTGTGTGTGTGTGTGTGTGTGTGTGTGTGTGTGTGTGTGTGTGTGTTCCCCCTATATTAAGCCGGAGTCCAATAAAAAAAAGTAGTTCCCTTTGAAGGTCAGCTTATTATCCAGTGAAGGACACAGAACATCTCGAGCACATTAGTTCTAATAAAGCACAAACACCCCCATCTCCTCCTCCTCCTCCTCCTACCACACACACACACCCCCCTCGCCCGCCCCACCACAGACTTCAGAGCATCCATCCACCCACCACCCACGACCGAACAAGAGGGACCCTGTGTGCGGCCGACCCCTCGACTGAAGTGCGGCATGCATTTCAAATGCGGATTGAGTGGCCTCAGTGTGCGCAGGTGGTCCGGGAGGGGGGGGGGGGGTTCGGCTAGAACTCAGATCCGTAGCGATGCCCCCGGACGAGGGCACTCCACGTGGAGGGGACTAGATTTCGGAACGCGGATCGGAAAAATGCACCGGAGCTCGAGATCTCCTTGATCTGTTCTGCGGGTGAAGGGGGGGTGGGGGGTGGGGGGGCGGACTCAAAGGGATTGCTTATCGGTTGTCGTTGCTTTACACGCCGGGAGACGTGAAGAGGACACGGCGCTCGCTCTCCTCTCCCCCGCCTGATACACCTGACTGAGGGGGGGAGCGCATGGGGACTCCGAGTGAGGAGGGAGGAGGGAGGAGGGAGCAGGGAGGGCGACAGGAGTCTACCTGTGTGCCGGGAGATAAGCAAAGTCCTTGGAGTGAGCCCGCCGATCTTCCACTCTGCCGGCTGCGAAGCCAGCGCCGCAAGAACTCGGCCAAAACCTCAAAACGCTATTATAAAACCAGCAGCTCTAGTCCTTAAATCCGATTGGCTGAGCCGTTCCTCCAGCCGTGACATCACGCCGCTTCACGTTCGTATCAGTGTGCGGTACACACAATACATCCATCCATCATCTTCCACTTTATCCTATATTAGGGTCGCTGGGGGGGAGGGGTTCCCCATGCCCATCCATGGGAGAACGTTTCGGGCGCTGGGCAGATACACCCAGGACAGGACGCCAATCTATCACTGGACACACACTCACTCACACCCACACACAAACTCTATATGGGGCAATTTGGAGAACTCAATCGACCTTGATCCATGTTTTTGGACTATGGGAGGAAAACCGGAGAACCCGGAGGAAACCCACGTGGACATGGGGAGGACCTGGAAACTCCACCCAGATGGGGATTCGAACCGGGAATCTCCAGCGCTGAGAGGAGAACATGCCAAACCACAATGCCACTATGTCGCCCAAGGTCAATTTAAATAGGGGCAAATAAGAGCAAGCAATTCTCCTTAAAGCCAAGTTTTTAGACTGTGGGAGGAAACCAGAGAACCCGGAGGAAACCCACAGGGACACAGGGAGAACATGGAAACTCCACCCAGATGAGGATTCGAACCGGGAATCCCTAGCGCTGAGAGGAGAACATGCTAAACCACTAAGCCTAAAACCATAGAATGTTTTTTTTCATTTTCTGTATCGTTATAAACTGTTTTCTGTAATTCGGCCACTGGAGGGCAGTGTTCAGTCGTTAATGCCGCCGTTATTTCTCCGCGATCACAGTTCGCTATAAAAAAAGGGGGATTTATTCAGAATTAAGCCACGCCCCCTCGTACCATATCACTTTGATATTACAAGTAATAACTAAGTAATCACTAAGGTGGCTTAGTGATTTAGCATGTTCTCCTCTCAGCGCTGGCGATTTCCGGTTTGAATCCCCATCTGGGTTCTGAGTTTGCATGTCCTCCCCGTGTGCGCGTGGGTTTCATCCAGGTTCTCCGGTTTCCTTCCATAGTCCAATAACATTGATCAATGTGAATGGAATGCTCTAAATTGCCCCATATAGAGTTTGTGTTAGTGTGGGTGAGTGTGTGTCCAGCGATAGATTGGCGCCCTGTCCTGGGTGTGTCTGCCCGGCGCCCGAAATGTTGTCCCCTGGATGGGCATGGGGAACCCCCCCCCCACCCACCCCCAGTGCGACCCTAATAGAAGATGAGGCCTTGGAATTAATAAAATAATTGAGAAAGGAAAAAGGCGTGGCATGGTGGCTTAGTGATTGACATGTTCTCCTCTCAGTGCTGGGGAAACTAGGTTCGAATACCAATCCGGCTTGAGTTTGCATGTTCTCCTTGTGTCCACGTGGGTTTCCTCTGGGTTCTCCGGTTTCCTCTCACAGTCCAAAAAACATGGATCAAGGTGAATGTAATGCGCTAAATTGCCCCATATAGAGTTTGTGTTGGTGTGAGTGAGTGTATGCCCAGTGATCGATTGGCGTCCTGTCCTGGGTGTCTGCCCGGCGCCCGAAATGTCCCTCCCCCCCCAAAAAAAGTAATTTTATTGGCTGATATTTGATTAGTTTATAGTTCTATATAGAGGACAGCATTGAGGGGGGGGGGCTGATTGGTCAACACTTCTCTTCTGCTGTTGGGGGTGCACGTCCTCGGAGCTGCTCGTTTTCCAAGGTAACTCATTTGCAGGCTCGCACGGAACATGCCACAATGTCCCTGTACCTTCTGTTACCTCCAGGTTCCACGATTATGTCCTCAAACGGACAGGCGTGAGCAGCGCAGGACGTCCCGTCGTTCTGACCCGTGCTGCTGAAGGTCCCGGCGGACGGTGGAGATAAATCATAAAGCAATCAGAGTGTGGGACAGGTCTGAGAAGAGGTTCCGTCCCAGAACGGGAACCCTCACTCCATTTCCGCCTCGTACCAAAATCTATAGAGAACCTTGTTGATTGACAGCGTACGAGCACCCGCCCTCCCGCCTGTCCACCCTCCCGCCTGTCCACCCTCCCGCCTGTCCGCATGGGACTTTTAATGCGGGCGGACGAGTGCAATGTCATAGGGACGGTGTACCACGGCGCCCCCTGTTTGAACCGCGTCTCAGGAGTGCGCGTGTCACTCCGAATAGCGGCGCTGCGTATCAGGGTCTCGGCAGACGAGTCGCCGGATCGTCCACTTTGTCCACGACAAGGACGGATCCCTGTCTTTCCCAGAAGCCAGGAAGTCATTTCCATGTAGCAAGTCCTCAAAATGGACACACAACACACACACACACACACACACACACTCACACACTCACACACACTCACAACAGACAGGTGTAAAGTGGCTCCGAGGTTCAATCCGGGGTCACGTCTGCGGGGAGCGGCCCGGTGCGGGGGCAGGGTGCGGGCAGCGGGTCGGGGAGGTAATTGGAGACGAGGTCATGACCCTCCAGCGTTCAGAGAGGGCGCTACAGGAGCAGAATCGAAAGCGGGAGCTCGGACTGTCGTCATCGTGTCGACGTCTCGGTTCTACAGCGACACCTTCAGGAGCAAGGAGAGAACATGTGAAAGTTCGACGTCATCGAGAATCAACGTCGGGGGGGGGGGGGGGTTCTAATTATGCGAATGTTGTACTGAACGCCAGAAACAAACCGGCCTTCCCTAAACCTATCTCATCTGAATTCGAGACATGTGGGGGGGCAATTTGGAGCATCAGTTCACCTTGAATCCATGTTTTTTTTGGACTGTGGGAGGAAAGCGGAAAACACGGAGGGAGCCCATGCGGACACGGGGAGAACATGCAAACTCCACCCAGATCGGGATTCGAACCTGGATCCCCATGCATCTGTGGTGATCGGGCTTAATGAAGCCTCCATCTCATTATCTTAAGCTTAATCCTCTACTAGGGTCACGGGGGCGGGGGGGGGGGGGGTCCATGCCCATGCCCATGCCCATTCCCATTCAGGGGAGAACGTTTTGGGTGCTGGTCAGATACACCCGGGACAGGACGCCAGTCTATCACTGGGCACACACTTACATACACTATATGGGGCAATTTAGAGCAGCCAATTCACCTTGAATCCATATATATATGGATTCGCCATGGTAAAAAAAATGTGTTAAATGTAAAATTGTGGGGCGAAAAAGCAGAGCGGGCAGCACAGCGGCTTAGTGATTTGGCATGTTCTCCTCTCAGCACTAGGGATTCCCGGTTCGAATCCCCATCTGGGTGGAGTTTCCATGTTCTCCCAGTGTCCGCGTGGGTTTCCTCCGGGTTCTCTGTTTTCCTCCCACAGTCCAAAAACATGGATCAAATCAATTGAGTTCTCCAAATTGCCCCATAGAGAGTGTGTGTGTGTGAGTGAGTGTGTACCCAGTGGTAGATTGCCCCCCTGTCCTGGGTGTATCTGCCCAGCGTCCGAAACGTTCTCCCCTGAATGGGCATGGGGAACTCTCACGCGACCCTAATAGAGGATAAAGCGGAAGATAATGGATGGATGTTAAAAGCAGGGCATGAGGCGCGGAGCCGGGTGGAGGCGTGTTCCTGTGTTAACTCAGCAGGCAAGCAATCTTTATTCGAACCCGGTCGGTAAGGCTTAACGCGCTGACTGAGGAACCACGGAACCGGAGTCGCCGTCGCGGGGAGCCTTAGGTTGGATTAAAATAGCAAAGTGTCCGGATGGTGACGGCGTCACCTGACACAGTGATTACGGCGTGTCAGGCTTTAATTGTTTTTCCATCCCGCTTTAACTGACGCCGCAAACCCACTGGGACGCGCCGCGGCGTCCACGCGTCCTGCGAAGTGGATGGATCAGGGAAATTATCCGAGGACGTCATGCCGGCTTCGATTTTCGGCTTTGCTTTTCCACCTGATTGCGTTTTCTGTTTTGTTTTATTTTTTTTTCTGTTTTTTTTTTTTTTTTTTTTTTTTTACCTGGTTTTTTTTTTCTGGGTTTTTATTTATTTATTTTTTGCGATTTTTTTTGCGGTTTTTTTTTTTTTTGTACCTTGGAAATTCAAGGTTTCCTGTCGTTTCGCAAACAATCGGAGGAAGCGCTAATTAGAGTTTTTTAATTAGTTACACAGCTGGTTGAACGCGAATCGTCCCGCTTCGTCATTAAGTGACGGTTCAATTAAAAAAACGACCTGCATCATCAGCGTAATGAGATATAATTACCCTTCACTGGAGGGGGGGTCTGTCAGGGGGCCCTTTGGACCTTTTGTGAGAACCACGAACATAAAAACATATTTCATCCATTATATTCCGCTTCATCCTCTACTAGGGTCATGGGGTGTGGGGGGGGTTCCCCATGTCCATCCAGGGTTGAACGTTTCGGGCCGCTGGGCAGATACACCCAGGACAGGACGCCAATCCATCACTGGGAACACACTCACTCACACATACTATATGGGGCAATTTAGAGCATTCAATTCACCTTGAATTCATATTTTTGGACTGTGGGAGGAAACCGGATGAACCCGGAGGAAACCCACGCGGACACGGGAGAACATGGAAAGTCTTGAAGTTTGGCTTTAGAACTTATTGTCTATTTGTTAGGAAACGCATCTAAAGGTGAGACACCGATGTTGGACCAAGGACCATCTCATCCTATTGCCCTCCGCTTAGGGTCTAGGGTGGGGGGGGTTCCCATGCCCATCCAGGGGAGAACGTTGGGCAGATACACCCAGCCCAGGATGCCAATTCATCAATTGACACACCCTCATGCACAGACACACACACATACTATAGGGGCAATTCATTCATTCATTATCTTCCGCTTTATACTATATTAGGGTCGCGGGGGGGGTTCCCCATGCTCATCCAGGGGAGAACGTTTCGGGCGCTGGGCAGATACAACCAGGACAGGGGGGCAATCTATCGCTGGGCACACACTCAATCACACAAACACTCTCTATATGGGGCAATTTGGAGCGTTCAATTGACCTTGAATTAACGTTTTTGGACTGTCATAGGAAACCGGAGAACCTGGAGGAAACCCACGCGGACACGGGGAGGACATGGAAACTCCACCCAGATGGGGATCCGAACGGGAATCCCCAGCGCTGAGAGGCGAACGTGCTAACCACTAAGCCACCGTGCCACTATAGGGGCAATTAGATAAAGCAATTTAGAGCAGTCAGTATACCTTCAATCCACTTTTTGGACTGGGGGGAATAAGATACACCATATTAGTTCCTCAAATTTGGAGGTTCCAGCAAAAAATCGGATTCTAAACATACTGTATTCACCATCGAACACAATGGAGGTCATTTTTAAAAACCACATTCTTTAAAAACCACACAATTTTATCTATTATTTTTATGATTAGAACAGAATTGCCATATGGGCGTCCCGAAAATGTCGCCACAACGTCACTGATTTCTAGATCATACGTCAGTCGTTAATAGCCGAGAGGCTGACTGTTGGTTGAGTCACAGGATGTTAGCTGTACGTTTATACACTGACTAATATAAAGAAATGTGCGTATAATGGCAATAATAACACATCCATCCATCATCTTCCACTTTATCCTATATTAGGTTCACGGGTGGGGGGAGGGGGGTGCCCATCCAGGGGAGAACGTTTCGGGCACTGAACAGTTACACCCAGGACAGGACGCCAATCTATCACTGGACACACACTCACTCACACACACACACTCTATATGGGGCAATTTGGAGAACTCAATTGACTCGATCCATGTTTTTGGACTGTGGGAGGAAACCGGAGAACCCGGAGGAAACCCACGCGGACACGGGGAGGACATGGAAACTCCACCCAGATGGGGATTCAAACCGGGAATCCCTAGCGCTGAGAGGAGAACATGCCAACCACTAAACCACCGTGCCACCGAAATCACAAATAATGTTGATAAAAATGATAACTCATCCATTATCTTCCACTTTATCCTCTATTAGGGTCGCGGGGGGGGGGGGGGGGGGGGGGGGGGAGTTCCCCATGCCCATCCAGGGGAGAACGTCTCAGGTGCTGGGCAGATACACCCAGGACAGGGGGGCAATCTATCACTCGACACACACTCACTCACACAAACACACTCTATATGGGGCAATTTGGAGCATTCATTTGACTTGATCCATGTTTTTGGATGTTCTGTGGGAGGAAACCGGAGAACCCGGAGGAAAACCTACGCTGACACGGGGAGGACATGGAAACTCGAACCGGGAATCCTTAGCGCTGAGAGGAGAACATGCCAAACACTAAGCCACCGTGCCGCCCTAAAAATAATAATATTAATAATAATGTCGCTAAAACGTCGCCCTTCACCCTCAAACACAACCTTGTTGGTTGTTTTTATAGATTTTATTGTTATATACAGAGCTGTAGGTGAGTGTGTTGTTTGTGTGATTGGTTTGTTTCTTTATTCTGTCGTTATTTCGTCGTTATTTCGTCGTTATTTCGTCATTATCTCGTTTATTTAAAGCTAGGAAAGGCTCGTTTTAACGTTTCAGCTGACGTTAAGTTTAATTTATGTAACGGTGACTAAGGTGAGGGCACTTGCAGCGTTGTGGGATTGAACACAGCCCGAGTGGAATCGCATGACGCGCCTCGCTTGCCATCTAGTGGTGAGTCTGCAGAACTGCAGCGGTTAATCAGAGAAATCCGCTTCAGCTGCCATTTAGAAAAAAAAAGCAATAAAGGAAATGTTTAAAAGCAGCAGCAGCGGCGGCGTATGTTCTGTTTTGCAGAAAAAAATACACTTAAAGGGTTTACAGGATTTATTTTTAGGATGTTATATAAACACACTGTGCTGTTAATGTATACAGCTGTTCCTCAACTTACAATTATACAACTAATGTACCTCTGAGAGTTAATTACTCGACATCAGGACCCAATTTACAATATCGTTTACCTAAAGTATATGTTTAAAAGATGGGCTCCAAGTACAGAGGTGTGGGGATTGTTATGATGATGGTGATGGAGATGAGGATGGTGATGTTGTAGATGGTGGTGATGGGGACAGTGAGGGTGATGAAAGCGGTCTCATCAGGTCTCCTCATGTTTCAAAAGTTCTCACAAGGTCTCATTAGTTCTTATAAGGTCTCAGGTTTCATATGCTCTAATGTGGTTTCACAATGTTTCATAAGGTCCTATGTCTCATAGGGTCTCACATTGTTTCATAAGGTCCTATGTCTCATACAGTCTCAGACTGTTTCATAAGGTCCTATGTCTCATAGGGTCTCACAATGTTTCAGAAGGTCTTATGTCTCATAGGGTCTCACAATGTTTCAGAAGGTCTTATGTCTCATAGGGTCTCACAATGTTTCAGAAGGTCTTATGTCTCATAGGGTCTCACAATGTTTCAGAAGGTCTTATGTCTCATAGGGTCTCACAATGTTTCAGAAGGTCTTATGTCTCATAGGGTCTCACAATGTTTCAGAAGGTCTCTTTCGGTCACTGAGCAGATACACCCAGGATAAGACGCCAATCTATCACTGGGAACACACTCACTCATACAGACACACACACACACTATATAGGGCAATTTTGAGCAGTCAATTCACCTTGAATCCATGTGTTTGTTCTGAAGGAGGTAACCGGAGAACCCAGGGAAAACCCATGTGGACACGGGAGGAGCATGCAAACATGGCATTTGAACCTGGATCCCCAGTGCTGAGAGGAGAACATGCTAAACCACAATGAAATAAATCATCATCACCTCAACCCATGTTTTTGGACTGTGGGAGAAAACCGGAGAAGCCGGAGGAAACCCATGCAGACACGGGGAGAAAATGCAAACTCCACCCAGATTGGGATTCGAACCTGGATCCCCAGCGCTGAGGGGAGAACATGCCAAACCACTAAGACACCGTGCAACCTCTCATCTTATTACCCTTCGCCTAATCCTCTACACACTCTCACACACACCATATGGGGCAATTTAGAGCATTTAATTTACCTTAAATTCATGTGTTTGATCTGTAGGAGTTCCCCACCCATATCGAGATTCATACCTGGATCCCCAGCACTGAGAGGAGAACATGCCAACCACTAAGCCACCATACCGCCCCCTTAGAAAAGCAATGAGGGTGTAATTAATGTTGCTGCAGTGTAATGCAGTACAGTGTAATCGCCACTAGGGGGCAGAGATGCTCTGATGTAGGTGCAGAATTCCATTTCTGGTTTTAGTTTTGTTGCTATGGAAGTAAAATAGTTTGGGGAAGGCCCATTTGTCTTCCAGTGTGCACAAAGCCCACACATCCATCCATTATCTTCTGCTTGTCCGGGGTTCGGGTTGAGGGGGCAGCAACCGAAGTAGGGAGACCCAGACCTCCCTCGCCCCAGCCACCTCCACCAGCTCGACTGGGGGAACCCCGTGATGTTGCCAGACCAGCCGAGAGATATAATCCCTCCAGCGTGTCCTGGGTCACCCCCGGGGTCTCCTCCCAGCTGGACTTGCCTGGAACACCTTCCTAGGAAGGCACCCAGGAGGCATCCTTACCAGATGCCCCAACCACGTCAATTTGCTCCTTTCGACGCGGAGGAGTAGCGGCTCCAGTCTGAGTCTCTCCCGGATGACCGAGCTTCTCATCCCGTCTCTAAGGGAGAGCCCAGACCCCCTGCGGAGAAAACCCATTTCGGCCGCTTGTATTCGCGATCTTGTTCTTTCGGTCATCACCCAAAGCTCATGACCATAGGTGAGGGTAGGGACGTAGATTGACTGGTAAATCCAGAGCCTTGTGGCTCAGCTCCTTCTTTACCACAACGGACCGTTATAGGGTCCTCATCAACG
Source organism: Corydoras sp. C115 (assembly GCA_019802505.1). NCBI lineage: Eukaryota > Metazoa > Chordata > Actinopteri > Siluriformes > Callichthyidae > Corydoras > Corydoras sp. C115. The sequence continues at coordinate 421,857 of JAFMOC010000219.1, read as the reverse complement.
CTGACCCCGTGCTGATCCGTCTGTCCATCTCACACTCCATCGTACCATCACTCGTGAACAAGACCCCGAGATGCGTCAACTCCTCCACTTGAGGCAAAATCTGATCCCTGACCCAGAGAGGACTCTCCACCCTTTTCCGACTGAGAACCATGGCCTCAGATTTGGAGGACGAACCCCATCCCCGGGCCTGGCTCCACGGTCCAGGGTGCCCTAAATCGGGCAGGGTACACTTGTTCTTGGTGTTTCTTTTCATGGCCCACACATGCACTCCAAAAATCTCTAGAAAGCCGAGAGCGAACTGGGATAGGAATCGCGTCCTGCGGTGACATCACGTGTAAAAGCGGCAGGTTTCCTGGAGCCTGCTGCAGATGCTCAGACGGCGGGCCCCGGGGCCCCGGCACTTCCTTCCTTCCTGCGTTGCTGACCTCAGATCAGCGGGCTTCGTTCCTGGTGAGAGGAGAACGTGCATGGAGAACGTCTCACTCTGGACCTCATTTAGGCTTTCACGTCACATGTTGTAGCCCATCTTACTAAAGACCAGCGTGATAGAATGGCAGAACCCATCGTTGCACCTTCTGTTTGTTAGAACAATGCAGGTGTCTTTTTTTTTTTTTTTAAAAAAACCTTGGCAGAGTAAAAACTTGGCATGGTGGCTTTGTGGTTTAGCATGTTCTCCTCTCAGTGCTGGGGATCCAGGTTTGAATCCCAAACTGGGTGGAGTTGGCATGTTCAAGGTGAATTCCCAGTGATAGATTGGCGTCTTATCCTGGGTGTATCTGCCCAGTGACTGAAAGTAACCTTCTGAAACATTATGAGAACTTTTTGAAAAATTAGGGGACCTAATGAGGCCATTTTCATCACCCTTACTGTCCCCATCACCATCTCCATCCTCATAACCATCATCTCCAACATCACCATCTTCAACAACGTCACCATCATCACCATCTCAACAATTACCATCCTCATCTCCAACATCGTCACCATCTCCATCATCGTCACCATCTCCAACACCATCTCCACCATCGTGACCATCTCCACCATCGTGACCATCTCCACCATCGTGACCATCTCCACCATCATCGCCACCATCGTGACCATCTCCACCATCGTGACCATCGCCACCATCGTGACCATCGCCACCATCGTGACCATCGCCATCATCGTGACCATCGCCATCATTGTGACCATCGCCACCATCGTCTCCATCATCGGCATCATCATGACCATCTCCATCATCGTGACCGTCTCCATCATCGGCATCATCGTGACCGTCTCCATCATCGGCATCATCGTGACCGTCTCCATCATCGGCATCATCGTGACCGTCTCCATCATCGGCATCATCGTGACCGTCTCCATCATCGGCATCATCGTGACCGTCTCCATCATCGGCATCATCATGACCATCTCCATCATCGTGACCATCTCCATCATCGGCATCATCGTGACCGTCTCCATCATCGGCATCACCGTGACCACCGTCTCCATCATCGGCATCACCGTGACCACCGTCTCCCTCATCGTGACCGTGACCACCGTCTCCCTCATCGTGACCGTGACCACCGTCTCCCTCATCGTGACCGTGACCACCGTCTCCCTCATCGTGACCGTGACCACCGTCTCCATCATCGTGACCGTGACCACCGTCTCCATCATCGTGACCGTCTCCATCATCGGCATCATCGTGACCGTCTCCATCATCGGCATCATCGTGACCGTCTCCATCATCGGCATCATCGTGACCGTCTACATCATCGGCATCATCGTGACCGTCTCCATCATCGGCATCATCGTGACCGTCTCCATCATCGGCATCATCGTGACCGTCTCCATCATCGGCATCATCGTGACCGTCTCCATCATCGTGACCGTCTCCATCATCGGCATCACCGTGACCACCGTCTCCCTCATCGTGACCGTGACCACCGTCTCCCTCATCGTGACCGTGACCACCGTCTCCCTCATCGTGACCGTGACCACCGTCTCCCTCATCGTGACCGTGACCACCGTCTCCATCATCGTGACCGTGACCACCATCTCCATCATCGTGACCACCGTCTCCCTCATCGTGACCGTGACCACCGTCTCCCTCATCGTGACCGTGACCACCGTCTCCCTCATCGTGACCGTGACCACCGTCTCCATCATCGTGACCGTGACCACCATCTCCATCATCGTGACCGTGACCACCATCTCCATCATCGTGACCGTCTCCATCATCGGCATCATCGTGACCGTCTCCATCATCGTGACCATCGGCATCATCGTGACCGTGACCACCATCTCCATCATAGTCACCATCTCCATCATCGTGACCATCTCCATCATCGTGACCATCTCCACCATCGTCATCATCGTGACCATCTCCATCATCGTGACCATCGCCATCATCGTCACCATCCTGACCATCGCCATCATCGTGACCATCTCCACCATCGCCATCATCGTGACCACCATCGTGACCATCTCCACCATCGTGACCATCTCCATCATCGTGACCATCTCCACCATCGCCATCATCGTGACCATCGCCATCATCGTGACCATCGCCATCATCGTGACCATCTCCACCATCCTGACCATCTCCACCATCCTGACCATCTCCACCATCCTGACCATCACCACCATCCTGACCATCGCCACCATCGTGACCATCGTGACCATCTCCATCATCGTGGCCATCGTGACCATCTCCACCATCGTGACCATCTCCACCGTCTCCATCATCGTGACCACCGTCTCCATCATCGTGACCACCGTCTCCATCATCGTGACCGTCTCTATCATCGGCATCATTGTGACCATCGTGACCGTCTCCATCATTGTGACCATCACCATCATCTCCCTCACCATCTATCTGCCTCCACCTTGGTTGGATTATTTTGGACCCCTGCTCATCTCGGTGTTGGATGGCGTTACGGGGACAGAGGTCACGTCAGAACACGTAAGTGAATTGGGTTTCGCCGTAAATAGCAGCGCATCTGTCGACATTCCCGGCCCACGAAGGGTGTCCATTCTGGCCCGTGTTTGCATCGCCGGGGCAACCATCGCCGTCCAAACACTGTTATCGGCGTGGCTGAAAATGGAAGCCAGAATCCCCCGACAGCTGGGAGCGCGTAAACGGATAGCTGTCACCACGCTCGGCCCGGCCCGGCCCGGCCCATCACTAATGAAGATACGGATCTCAGTGGGGGGGAAACGCCATTCCCATTCCTGACGGTTCCTCACATAGAACCGGGTGAGCGAAACGCCGTTTAGAGCGGAGACATTGCTCTGGGACATTGTGCTGACGCCACGGTCCATTTATACCCCATTTACACGCCCGGAATTCAAAAGGTCGCTCGCAAACATCTGTCACCATAACACTGTAATAAAAGCTCGCGCCCTCGCGCCCTCGCGCCCTCGGGGTTCTGCTGGCTGGACAAACGTATTGGAACATACCAATAAATAACTGCATTTGAGGGTCTTATTAAGCTTGTGACTTGCGTTCTTGGTGGCATGAATGCGTTTGTATGTTCTCCACATGTCCATGTGCCTCCCCCCCCCCTCCACATTGATACGAATCCCCGCGTGGAGGTTAAATAACGGTGGAAGTGCGACCAAGACCCGGTTAAAAAGGCCAGGGTGGTGTTCTCACTGGGATAGGCTTTAGTATGGGTGTTCTACAAAAAAATTTGCAACCTCAAAAATTTGCGTCTCAGGGGTGAGGTCTGTTTTACGGAACCGAGGGCGGGGTGGTGACTCGTGTGATACGCCGCTTAGTCCCGGAATCCCTTGTTACCCGCCATTCTGTACCCTGCCTGTAGGGTCTCACCTCTTCGTGAGCTCAGTGTGGACATGAGGACCTGCCTCAGAATCTCAGTTCTAGTTCATCCCATTGGTGTTGGATGCGGTTGAGGTTCAGGGCTTTTGGTCCGTCCAAAGCAGAACAAGGCTCTGTGGGCCTCGTGCACAATATGTGGCCATCCCCAAAGTGTTGGACTGTCCATTTCTCAAAAATGCACAGCTAGGTTCCATGTGGCGCGTTCGGATGCGGGTACGTCATCGGAACATCAAACCTAGAAGGAGACCATTGGTGGGAGTCGAGGAGTCACTTCCCGTCTCTGCAGCACGTCTTCCATTGTGAGCGCTGTCTGGAATGTGACCTCCATCACCGGAGACAAGACCGGTCTGTTTATTTGCCCCTGGTCAATGGGGCATCTTGCTCACACCCATCCCGTTTTCCGTGTCAGCTCTCTATGAGCGAGAAAAGAGAAGGTCACATGATGGGGTGGAAAGGGATGCCCTCTGGACGGGTATGCGGGAAGGGAGAACATACAAATTCCCGACAGATGGACCTTGCCCATATGGTCTGGTGTGGAAGGAGGGCATTCAGGGTACACAAAGCAGGTAGCACTATGATGGGAGCAGGAACACTTTGGGGAAGGCCGTGGTGTCGGATGTGGGAGATCTTCACTGATGTTCTTCGGAACCGTAATCGGAATCCCGACTCTGAACCCCGGGAGCTGGCGTGGATGTGGGTTGACTCCAGGCTCCCGCAGGCGTGCTCTGTGGGCGTCCGGATACTTTTGGCCGGCGTCATAGCGCTGTAATGACTGGGTTCCAAAAACAAGAAGGCCCAAATATTTAGCGCGGCTATTGAAGTGGGCCGCCAAGTTCAGAGCAGCGCCATCAGGTGGAACCGTGTGTTATTACACAGATCAAACACCAGGGGACATGTGTGAGGAGGAGGATGGGGGGGGGGGACGTCTGACCATTAACCAAAATGTGGTCGTAGAAAGGTGTGTGTGTGTCAGTGTGGTGTGTGTGTCAGTGTGATGTATGTGTGTGTGTGTGTGTGTGTGTGTGTGTGTGTGTGTGTGTGTGAGGTTACATGAGGAGCTACCTCACTCTGTAAGAATGTGTGATTTATATCATCCTGTCCTGGACATCAGCACACCACCACATCACACACTGACACACACACTGACACACTTATACACACTGACACACACACACGCACACCCTGACACACACACTGACAAACACACACTTATACAAACACACACTGACACACTTATACACACACATCACACACACTGACAAAAACACACACTGACACACATACACACATCTCACACTGACAAACTCACTTGTACACACATGACACACACACATACACACACTTGTACTCACATCACACACACTTGTACACACATCAGACACACTGACAAAAACACACACTGACACTCACTTGTACACACATCACACACACATCACATCACACACACACACACTTGTACACACATCACACACTGACACACTTATACACACATCACACACACACTTGTGCACACATCACATACACACACTGGGAAAAACACACACTGACACACTTATACACACATCTCACACCGACACACTCACTTGAACACACATCATACACACACACATTTACACACCCTGACTCACACACACTGACACACACACACTTATACACACACTCACACAAACACACACAGTTATACACAGATACTCAAACACACACACACACTCATACACACACACCATTTGTGTTGCTCCCTCCGTCAGCTCTCTGAACGTCACGTTCCAGTCGGCTTTCTGTTAATTAATTAATTATAATATTTCATTGATTATGTCACCACAGCCGGTCCTCTGTATCAGAGCCGATCAACCAATAAGAGATTAATAATCTGTTAATATCAATAATCTGAATCGTGAGGTTCTAGGCAGAGGAAGGTGGAACGGAATGCAGGGTTTGTTTAGTTACTGCCCTCTACTGGTTGCTATAGCAACTGTTAATACACTGCACAGAGACATGGTGATGTCAGGGCATCTGTTTCTTTACATACTCTGTTGCTCCGCTTTGGTATGTTCTCTGAAGATCACAGAGCAGGTGTTACGGCACACACACACACACCACCAAGCTTAATCTGAACCAGGCTTAATCGGAATGAACCAGGATTAATCGGAATTGAACAGGATTAAAATATATGAACCAGGATTGATTTAGAATGAACCAGGATTAATCTAGAATGAACCAGGATTAATTTAGAATGAACCAGGATTGATCTAGAATGAACCAGGATTAATCTAGAATGAACCAGGATTGATTTAGAATGAACCAGGATTAATCTAGAATGAACCGGGATTAATTTAGAATGAACCAGGATTGATCTAGAATGAGTTCACAAAGCGTTTAGATATTGGTCTATTCAGCACAGATGCAACCAGCTGTGGATTTTGGATGATTTGAACTCTTTCCAATTTGTGAGAACAGTTTGGGGAAGGCCCCTGCTTCGGCACAAATAAAGCTTTATAAAGACAAAAGTGGCAGGGACTAACATCGGTGCCTGACCTCATACAGACACACAGGGGAGTGGACGCCATCGAAGCTCCCGTAGCTGTGATGTGTAGGTGTCCCATTACTTTTGACTCATGGGGTGTGACGCCAGCTTTGGGGATCTGAGTTCTGATTATTAAAGGGAACTGAAGGCTGATTCAGGGATGAGTGAGCGTCCGCTCACCACCACACTCATCTGGAACGCACACCACCACCCTGTGGACGCGCAGCTGCACGCTGCAGCCTCAGAGCGGCTCGGCTCGGCGCCGGGATCCTGCTCTTTAAACGGTGGAACCCACACACACTCCCCCACCCCCCCCCGCACCTCTGTTTGGTTCCCTGCGGCCCGTGAGCGCAGCGGCGGCTGCATATCTGTGTGCTGAGTAAGGAACGCGGTTGCATGCCTGACACATGAGCTATTACTGACCACTGAGAGCATCCACAGCCTGTGAGCTCATTCAGAGAGAGAGAGAGAGAGAGAGAGAGAGATTAACTGACCACTGAGAGCATCCAC